>CM059344.1:880851-923351 GCA_030340685.1 Protosalanx chinensis
CAGCTGCCATTGAGATCTGTGTACATAGGAATCTGTCATTCTGTTTTTGGGGGGGTGGGGGGCAGTTTTGGCCAGGGGAAGGGCGGGAGGGAGAGAGAGGGGAGTGCCGGGGGTTCAAGGGAGGGAGGGAGGAAAAGGGGAGAAGGGAGGAGAATGGGGAGAAGGGAGGAGAATGGGGAGAAGGGAGGAGAATGGGGAGAAGGGAGGAGAATGGGGAGAAGGGAGGATAATGGGGAGAAGGGAGGAGAATGGGGAGAAGGGAGGAGAATGGGGAGAAGGGAGGAGAATGGGGAGAAGGGAGGAGAATGGGGAGAAGGGAGGAGAATGGGGAGGACACCTTGCTTTCTTGTTGTCTTTTTTGTGGTCGTCTGGGAGTTTCTTATCTCCGTGGAGACGGTGGTCTGTTTGACCTGCTCTCTGTTCTGTGGCATCTCTGCAAATCTTTTTTTAGTTTTTGTTGTTAGTTTTTTTTTTTCTTCTTCTGGGAAGGAGCTGTCCTCTTTAAAGACAAGACCATGAGGAAACAGATTCCACTGCTAAAGAGAACACAGTTCTCAGCTGATGTCCCACCAGTCAGACTGGTAACGTTTCTGCCTTCCATCTGTGCTGTTGCTCATAAATGACTGTCCTAATGTGAAACTGGCCCCAAGATGGCCGCCACAGGACCGGCCTCCCCTGCAGACTAAAGGCTTTTTGAATACACGCTGCCATTTTGGGGCACAATAAGACAGTGGATTTGACCTGCACTGTAACAGTGCCCACAGACCTGATTGTAAGTAGTTTTGGATTATTATTATTTTCTCAGCTGTGAATCTGAAGAGAAATGTGATCAAGGGAGACGATAAAGGAAGAAAACAACGAGATTAAAGACACAATTGAGGACTTGAGGGGAAAAAATATATACATAGCTGAAAAATTATAATGTCTTTTATTGACTTTTGTTTTGAAAAATAGATTTTAAATGGGTGGAATGTGTTTGGTCAGAGAGTAAAAAAAAAAAAAGGAAAAAAAAGAATAACAACTGTGTTTTAAACTGTCTAATCGTTCTTTTGTGTTTTTTTTTGCAAATTTTTGAAGAAAACAAAAAAATGCTTAAGTGCGTGTTAAAGTATTCCTCTGGTTTGCATCATAACTCATCAAGGTTTCTTTTAGTTTGAATCCACCCAGCTGTTGTGGTTCAGAGTGACTTCTTCTCCCAGCCAGGCTGAGCTCTGATCACAGAAGCTGTGTGAGCTGAACAAGGAGACAAAGATGACATCGTACAGCACAGGGCTTCAACCACACCTGCCCCACACCTGCCCCACACCTGCCCCACACCTGCCCCACACCTGCCCCACACCTGCCCCACACCTGCCCCACACCACTCCTCATCCCCTTCTCCTCCTCCCCCCACTCCTCCCCTTCTCCTCCACACACTGAAAGACAGTAGCTGATTGGCTGCAGCCTTTAAAAGCTCAGTCTGAAATATTTGTACGTTTCCTTTCTTACACATTAAGGTTACTGACTGTATATCTTGTTTTTTAAGTGCCAATATGTTTAAAACCAGACCATTAAGGTGCATTCTGTGGGAAAGCTGTGGGTGGGGGGAGGGGGGGGGGGGGTCGATATTTTATCATGGTGGGAGGGTTGGAGAAGGGGAGAAAGAGGAACCAAATTGTTTCACTAACACTGTATTAATATTTGATAAATAATGTTAGTTGTTTAGAATGAGCTTTCTATTCGTTATCTTAAGACTTAAAAACTGCAAATGTTGTGAGTAGACAGGCTGCAGTGTTCTGGAGCAATCATTCTAGTTGTTTCTTTCTAAAGTTACAGTACAGCTATAAAATGATAAATAGGTCACAGAATACATTTTTTTAAAGGTTTATTTAGTATAAATGACAAAGATACGTTATAAAATATGTATATTTTACATGTTGACGCTATTTTGTTTAAAGAGAAAAGAGTATATCATTCTAGTTTTGACTTTAGTGATCATCCATCTAGCTGATCCATGCAGAAGGATCTTCACACATCTGAACTCACACAACATGTTTTCATGTCATCTTAAGTTCATTTGGATTTTTTGCTGGCTAACTAATGTGTCAAGTTCTTGAAAAGAAAGCATGCAAGACCTGCAAGGCCCCTTTGCCATTTTTTATTTCATACATAGAACATATGGGATAACTTGATCATTTTCAAACGGACTATTATGTACAGTATTTAATATAGGCCTATTTTGTTGTATGTGTTGCATATTATTCAGAAGAGGGAACAAATTGGGGCCTCTTACAAGTGGCAAAGCTTTCTGTGTATAATTTGTCTAATAAACAGGTTTTCTACAGTGGTGTGATTTGATTTTTGTACATTTATTCGCTTTTATCCAAAACTGTTTTTAAAAGGGCACCATTGGGTTGCACTACAATATCGCCGTCTAGTGGTTTAAAGTGAGAAATACAAGTGCAGTTCTCATAGTTCACCACCAGATGTCGATACTGAAGCGCAGGCCTAAGGAAGGGTATTTTAAGTGGGTCGTCTAATGAGAACTTTACAAATTTAGGACCGGTTTAAACACAGATTCGAGTCTCACAAGAAGCTGAAATTGTAATGTATTTATTTTTTACACAAGACTTTACCTTAGTGAGGAGTTTCTGGAAGTTAAGAAATCTCTGCTGATTGGTTGGCTCAGTAGGTAAACATAGGACTCATGTAAATAGAGATTTTTCTGGAAAGACACAGGTTCGAGTCTCACAAGAAGCTGAAATTAAATTCTTTTTTTTTTACCCAAGACTTTACCTTAGTGAGGAGTTTCTGGGAGCTAAGAAAGCTCTGCTGATTGGTTGGCTCAGTAGGTAAACATAGGACTCATGTAAATAGAGATTTTTCTGGAAAGACAAAGGTTCGAGTCTCACAAGAAGCTGAAATTATAGAAATTTTTATTTTTTACACAAGATTTTACCTTAGTGAGGAGTTTCTGGGGGCTAAGAAAGCTCTGCTGATTGGTTGGCTCAGTAGGTAAACACAGGGCTCATGTAAAATGATTTTTTTCTGGAAAGACAAAGGTTCGAGTCTCACAAGAAGCTGAAATTATGATATTATATTTTTTTACACAAGATTTTACCTTAGTAATGAGTTTATGGGAGCTAAGAACTCTCTGCTGATTGGTTGGCTCAGTAGGTAAACACAGGACTCATGTAAATTGAGATTTTTCTGGAAAGACACAGGTTCAAGTCTCACAAGAGGCTGAAATTACAATATATATATATTCTTTTTACCCAAGATTTTACCTAAGTGTGGAGTTTCTGGAGTTAAAAAAGCTCCTCTGATTTGTTAGCTCAGTAGGTAAACACAGGGCTCATGTAATTTGAGATTTTTCTGGAAAGACACAGGTTCGAGTCTCACAAAAAGCTGAAATTATTATTTATTTTTTACACAAGACTTTACCTTAGTGAGGAGTTTCTGGGAGCTAAGAAAGCTCTGCTGATTGGTTGGCTCAGTAGGTAAACACAGGACTCATGTAAATTGAGATTTTTCTGGAAAGACACAGGTTCGAGTCTCACAAGAAGCTGAAGTTATAGAAATATATTTTTTTTACACATGATTTTACCTTAGTAAGGAGTTTCTGGGAGCTAAGAAAGCTCTGCTGATTGGTTGGCTCAGTAGGTAAACACAGGACTCATGTAAATTGAGATTTTTCTGGAAAGACACAGGTTCAAGTCTCACAAGAGGCTGAAATTACAATATAAATATTATTTTTACCCAAGATTTTACCTTCCTGTGGAGTTTCTGGAGTTAAAAAAGCTCCTCTGATTTGTTAGCTCAGTAGGTAAACACAGGGCTCATGTAAATTAAGATTTTTCTGGAAAGACACAGGTTCGAGTCTCACAAAAAGCTGAAATTATTATTATTATTTTTTTACCCAAGACTTTACCTTAGTGAGGAGTTTCTGGGAGCTAAGAACACTCTGCTGATTGTTTGGCTCAGTAGGTAAACGCAGGACTCAAGTAAATTGAGTTTTTTCTGGAAAGACACAGGTTCGAGTCTCACAAGAGGCTGAAATAATAATAAATAAAAAAATTTTTTACACAAGATTTTACCTTAGTGAGGAGTTTATGGGAGCTAAGAACTCTCTGCTGATTGGTTGGCTCAGTAGGTAAACACAGGACTCATGTAAATTGAGATTTTTCTGGAAAGACACAGGTTCGAGTCTCACAAGAAGCTGAAGTTATAGAAATATATTTTTTTTACACATGATTTTACCTTAGTAAGGAGTTTCTGGGAGCTAAGAAAGCTCTGCTGATTGGTTGGCTCAGTAGGTAAACACAGGACTCATGTAAATTCAGATTTTTCTGGAAAGACACAGGTTCAAGTCTCACAAGAGGCTGAAATTACAATATATATATTATTTTTACCCAAGATTTTACCTTCCTGTGGAGTTTCTGGAGTTAAAAAAGCTCCTCTGATTTGTTAGCTCAGTAGGTAAACACAGGGCTCATGTAAATTAAGATTTTTCTGGAAAGACACAGGTTCGAGTCTCACAAAAAGCTGAAATTATTATTATTATTTTTTTACCCAAGACTTTACCTTAGTGAGGAGTTTCTGGGAGCTAAGAACACTCTGCTGATTGGTTGGCTCAGTAGGTAAACGCAGGACTCAAGTAAATTGAGTTTTTTCTGGAAAGACACAGGTTCGAGTCTCACAAGAGGCTGAAATAATAATAAATATATTTTTTTTTTACACAAGATTTTACCTTAGTGAGGAGTTTATGGGAGCTAAGAACTCTCTGCTGATTGGTTGGCTCAGTAGGTAAACACAGGACTCATGTAAATTGAGATTTTTCTGGAAAGACACAGGTTCGAGTCTCACAAGAAGCTGAAGTTATAGAAATATATTTTTTTTACACATGATTTTACCTTAGTAAGGAGTTTCTGGGAGCTAAGAAAGCTCTGCTGATTGGTTGGCTCAGTAGGTAAACACAGGACTCATGTAAATTCAGATTTTTCTGGAAAGACACAGGTTCAAGTCTCACAAGAGGCTGAAATTACAATATATATATTATTTTTACCCAAGATTTTACCTTCCTGTGGAGTTTCTGGAGTTAAAAAAGCTCCTCTGATTTGTTAGCTCAGTAGGTAAACACAGGGCTCATGTAAATTAAGATTTTTCTGGAAAGACACAGGTTCGAGTCTCACAAAAAGCTGAAATTATTATTATTATTTTTTTACCCAAGACTTTACCTTAGTGAGGAGTTTCTGGGAGCTAAGAACACTCTGCTGATTGGTTGGCTCAGTAGGTAAACGCAGGACTCAAGTAAATTGAGTTTTTTCTGGAAAGACACAGGTTCGAGTCTCACAAGAGGCTGAAATAATAATAAATATATTTTTTTTTTACACAAGATTTTACCTTAGTGAGGAGTTTATGGGAGCTAAGAACTCTCTGCTGATTGGTTGGCTCAGTAGGTAAACACAGGACTCATGTAAATTGAGATTTTTCTGGAAAGACACAGGTTCGAGTCTCACAAGAAGCTGAAGTTATAGAAATATATTTTTTTTACACATGATTTTACCTTAGTAAGGAGTTTCTGGGAGCTAAGAAAGCTCTGCTGATTGGTTGGCTCAGTAGGTAAACACAGGACTCATGTAAATTCAGATTTTTCTGGAAAGACACAGGTTCAAGTCTCACAAGAGGCTGAAATTACAATATATATATTATTTTTACCCAAGATTTTACCTTCCTGTGGAGTTTCTGGAGTTAAAAAAGCTCCTCTGATTTGTTAGCTCAGTAGGTAAACACAGGGCTCATGTAAATTAAGATTTTTCTGGAAAGACACAGGTTCGAGTCTCACAAAAAGCTGAAATTATTATTATTTTTTTTTTACCCAAGACTTTACCTTAGTGAGGAGTTTCTGGGAGCTAAGAACACTCTGCTGATTGGTTGGCTCAGTAGGTAAACGCAGGACTCAAGTAAATTGAGTTTTTTCTGGAAAGACACAGGTTTGAGTCTCACAAGAGGCTGAAATAATAATAAATATATTTTTTTTTTACACAAGATTTTACCTTAGTGAGGAGTTTATGGGAGCTAAGAACTCTCTGCTGATTGGTTGGCTCAGTAGGTAAACACAGGACTCATGTAAATTGAGATTTTTCTGGAAAGACACAGGTTCGAGTCTCACAAGAAGCTGAAGTTATAGAAATATATTTTTTTTACACATGATTTTACCTTAGTAAGGAGTTTCTGGGAGCTAAGAAAGCTCTGCTGATTGGTTGGCTCAGTAGGTAAACACAGGACTCATGTAAATTCAGATTTTTCTGGAAAGACACAGGTTCAAGTCTCACAAGAGGCTGAAATTACAATATATATATTATTTTTACCCAAGATTTTACCTTCCTGTGGAGTTTCTGGAGTTAAAAAAGCTCCTCTGATTTGTTAGCTCAGTAGGTAAACACAGGGCTCATGTAAATTAAGATTTTTCTGGAAAGACACAGGTTCGAGTCTCACAAAAAGCTGAAATTATTATTATTTTTTTTTTACCCAAGACTTTACCTTAGTGAGGAGTTTCTGGGAGCTAAGAACACTCTGCTGATTGGTTGGCTCAGTAGGTAAACGCAGGACTCAAGTAAATTGAGTTTTTTCTGGAAAGACACAGGTTCGAGTCTCACAAGAGGCTGAAATAATAATAAATATATTTTTTTTTTACACAAGATTTTACCTTAGTGAGGAGTTTATGGGAGCTAAGAACTCTCTGCTGATTGGTTGGCTCAGTAGGTAAACACAGGACTCATGTAAATTGAGATTTTTCTGGAAAGACACAGGTTCGAGTCTCACAAGAAGCTGAAGTTATAGAAATATATTTTTTTTATACATGATTTTACCTTAGTGAGGAGTTTCTGGGAGCTAAGAAAGCTCTGCTGATTGGTTGGCTCAGTAGGTAAGCACAGGACTCATGTAAATTGAGATTTTTCTGGAAAGACACAGGTTCAAGTCTCACAAGAGGCTGAAATTACAATATATATATTATTTTTACCCAAGATTTTACCTTCCTGTGGAGTTTCTGGAGTTAAAAAAGCTCCTCTGATTTGTTAGCTCAGTAGGTAAACACAGGGCTCATGTAAATTAAGATTTTTCTGGAAAGACACAGGTTCGAGTCTCACAAAAAGCTGAAATTATTATTATTATTTTTTTACCCAAGACTTTACCTTAGTGAGGAGTTTATGGGAGCTAAGAAAGCTCTGCTGACTGTTTGGCTCAGTAAGTAAACGCAGGACTCAAGTAAATTGAGTTTTTTCTGGAAAGACACAGGTTCGAGTCTCACAAGAGGCTGAAATAATAATAAATATATTTTTTTTTTTACACAAGATTTTACCTTAGTGAGGAGTTTATGGGAGCTAAGAACTCTCTGCTGATTGGTTGGCTCAGTAGGTAAACACAGGACTCATGTAAATTGAGATTTTTCTGGAAAGACACAGGTTCGAGTCTCACAAGAAGCTGAAGTTATAGAAATATATTTTTTTTACACATGATTTTACCTTAGTAAGGAGTTTCTGGGAGCTAAGAAAGCTCTGCTGATTGGTTGGCTCAGTAGGTAAACACAGGACTCGTGTAAATTGAGATTTTTCTGGAAAGACACAGGTTCGAGTCTCACAAGAAGCTGAAGTTATAGAAATATATTTTTTTTACACATGATTTTACCTTAGTAAGGAGTTTCTGGGAGCTAAGAAAGCTCTGCTGATTGGTTGGCTCAGTAGGTAAACACAGGACTCATGTAAATTCAGATTTTTCTGGAAAGACACAGGTTCAAGTCTCACAAGAGGCTGAAATTACAATATATATATTATTTTTACCCAAGATTTTACCTTCCTGTGGAGTTTCTGGAGTTAAAAAAGCTCCTCTGATTTGTTAGCTCAGTAGGTAAACACAGGGCTCATGTAAATTAAGATTTTTCTGGAAAGACACAGGTTCGAGTCTCACAAAAAGCTGAAATTATTATTTATTTTTTTACCCAAGACTTTACCTTAGTGAGGAGTTTCTGGGAGCTAAGAAAGCTCTGCTGATTGGTTGGCTCAGTAGGTAAACGCAGGATTCAAGTAAATTGAGTTTTTTCTGGAAAGACACAGGTTCGAGTCTCACAAGAAGCTGAAATTATATAAATATTTTTTTTTTACACAAGATTTTACCTTAGTGACGAGTTTATGGGAGCTAAGAAAGCTCTGCTGATTGGTTGGCTCAGTAGGTAAACACAGGACTCATGTAAATTGAGATTTTTCTGGAAAGACACAGGTTCGAGTCTCACAAGAGGCTGAAATTACAATATATATATTCTTTTTACTCAAGATTTTACCTTAGTGTGGAGTTTCTGGAGTCCAAAAAGTTCCTCTGATTTGTTAGCGCAGTAGGTAAACACAGGGCTCATGTAAATAGAGATTTTTCTGGAAAGACACAGGTTCGAGTCTCACAAAAAGCTGTAATTATTTTTATTTATTTTTTTAAACAAGATTTTGCCTTAGTGAGGAGTTTCTGGAGCTAAGAAAGCTTGGCTGATTGGTTGGCTCAGTAGGTAAACACAGGGCTCATGTAAATTGAGGATTTTCTGGAAAGACACAGGTTGAGTCTCACAAGAGGCTGAAATAATAATATATTTTTTTTTTTACACAAGATTTTACCTTAGTGAGGAGTTTCTGGAGCTAAGAAAGCTCTGCTGACTGTTTGGCTCAGTAGGTAAACACAGGGCTCATGTAAATTGAGGTTTTTCTGGAACGACACAGGTTCGAGTCTCACAAGAGGCTGAAATTATAAGAATTTATTTTTTTACCCAAGACTTTACCTTAGTGAGGAGTTTCTGGGAGCTAAGAAAACTCTGCTGATTGGTTGGCTCAGTAGGTAAACACAGGACTAGGGCAAGAAAGACAGCGGTTCGAGTCTCAGTACAGCCTGAAATTTACTTTTTTCACAAACATATGACTTTACCTTAGTGATTGATTTTTAGGATCAAGTAAGGCTATGTTGATCCGTTAGCTCATTAGTTAAACACAGTGTTTTCGAAAAAAAATTGGCAAGAAAGACAGAGGTTCGAGTCTCACTGCAGGCTGAATTCTTTATTTTATTTTAAACAGAAGACTTTCACTTAGTGAGGAGTTTCTGGGAGACACCAAAGCTCTGTTGATCTGTTGGCTCAATAGGTAAACACAGAGCTAATGAATTTATTTCTGCTGGAAAAACATGGGTTCAAGACTCAAGACAGGCTGATTTTTTTTATTTTTTTTATAATTTATACAAAGTAAGGGACGCTGAAATTGTGTTTTTCACCTAGATCTTTCAGGACAGTGACCATCAAGGACCAGAATTGGTCATCAGTGTGGCAGCAAGTCGAGTGGCTGAATGGTAAGGGTGACAGCCTAACACTCGAAAGGTTGTGGGTTCAATCCCCACCAAAGGTAGAAAGACAAAGTGTCCTTGGGCAAGGCACTTCACCCTACCAACCTCACAGGGATGTGTCCTTGAGCAAGACACTTCACCCTTCCAACCTCACAGGGATGTGTCCTTGAGCAAGACACTTCACCCTACCAACCTTACAGGGATGTGTCCTTGGGCAAGGCACTTCACCCTTCCAACCTCACAGGGATGTGTCCTTGAGCAAGACACTTCACCCTTCCAACCTCACAGGGATGTGTCCTTGAGCAAGACACTTCACCCTTCCAACCTCACGGGGATGTGTCCTTGGGCAATACACTTCACCAAATAAACCACACAGGGATGTGTTCTTGGGCAAGACACTTCACCCTATCCACCTAACTTGACAGTGTGTCCTGGGGCAAGAGACAAGGATGAAAGGTGTGAGCAAGGGGAGGTGGTGAGAGGATGAGGTGAGAGAATGAGGTGAGAGGGTGGAAACTAAGAGAAATGTTATTTTACAAAAAAATCATAATTCTTATTAATTTTTTCACTTTTAAAAGCATTTATTTGTCTTTTTCTCTCATTTCTCCTCCCCCACACTTGATTCCATCTCCTCTGCTCCCACCACACCTTCCCTCCACATGTTTCATGCGTCGTACTTACTGAGTATGCTCACATACACCATATTGAGTAACTGACACATTCTTATGTGTAGGTTATAGCCAACCTGTGTCTTGCCCAAGGACACATTGAGTGTGACATGTACACTCATAGCTTTGGCTGGGATTTGAACCCACGTTCTCCACATGGTAGGAAGGAATCTTACCACTGAACCACCAGAGCTGTACATCTTTAACGTGTTGGAACTATATGTTGTACCTCTGTTAGTGTGTCAAAGTTTTGTTGTAGACAAAACTTACTGAATTTGTGTGAGATATTTCACAATCAACAACAGCTTGGGCTGGGATTTGAACCCAGGTTCTCCACATGGTAGGAAGGAATCTTACCACTGAACCACCAGAGACATACATATATGACTATTTGGAACTTAATGTTGTACCTCTGTGAGTGTGTCAAAGTTTTGTTGTAGACAAAACATACTGTACTTAAGATATGTCAGATGCAGTTATGGAATTGGGGGAGATTTGAACCCAAGATCTCCACATGATACGAAGGGAATCGTACCACTGACCCAACAGAGCTGCATGTATTTAAGTGTTTGGAACTATGTGTTGTACCTCTGCAAGTGTGTCTACGTGTTGAAGAGCTGTTGTAGACAAAAGATGTTGCATGCATTGCGGCTTTGGCTGGGATTTGAACCCAGGTTCTCCACACAGCAGTAAGGAATTCTACCACTGAACCACCAGACCTGTACATCTGAAGTTTTTCGGAACTATATGTTGTACTTCTGTGAATGTGTCTATGTGTTGAACATTTGTTCTAGATAAAACTAGGTTTTATGTTCTAATCAGTGGGATTGTACCAACATACTGATATCAGCAGTCTGGGCTGGGATTTGAACCCAAGTTCTCCACATGACAGGAATTGATCCTACCACTGAACCATCAGAGCTGTACATCTTCTGTGTGTGGAACTGTGTGGAACTATGTGTTATGATATGTGTAACAGTCAGATTATGAAACATACATCTTGAGAAACCAAACATGTGCCAAAGAGCCACAAGATCATTCCGTTAAACAAGATAACAATGACATGGCATGCATCTCAAACGTGCAATAGGAAAACAAGTAATAATAGTATACCTCACAGTAGAAGAAGTTTATGTTTAAGCATAACATAAATGATCGAGTTTCTTATAGCCGCACTGTTTGTCTCTGCGGGCCACCATACTCCCTGCTTGCTCACCGTGTGCAGCTAACCGAGGATACTCACAGTAGAAAACATCTCAAAGTACGTTTGAACGTCTTTTTTACCTAAGTATTTGTCCTATTCTACCTATGATGTGTAACAGTGTCCTTTTGTCTTTTATCAGTGGTAACTGGACCTGTGCTAGACTCTCTGTCGAAGTTTGAACTTGTTACTGTTGCTAGCTGCTGCAGTGTGATTAGATTCGATTTTCATTGCACAGGTACAAGTACAGGGTAACGAAATACAGTTAGCATCCAACCAGAAGTGCAAAACAGTTATTACAACAGAATATAATAAATATAAGTATACTCAGAATATGCACAGTATAATCAGAATATACAGGGTATGTACAGATTAAAGTGATTTTAGACAAATGTACAGCCCTATAGTACAATATGCTACAGTATTAAACAGAAATTACAGGGTTGCATGTATGTACATTTAGTGCAAATGATGCAATGAGCAGATGTGCAAAATTAACAAAATGGACAGAAAGTGCAGTAACAGATGTGCAAAATGAACAAACAGAAATGTGCAAATATAGGGTGGCGGGGGTTATATGGGGGGGGCAGGGGTTATATAGGGGGGCGGGGTCTAGTGGAGTTCAGGAGTGTCACAGTTCTGGGGAAGAAGCTGTTCCTCAGTCTGCTGGTTCTAGACCGGAGACTCCTGAGGCGCCTGCCGGAGGGCAGGAGGGCAAACAGTTTGTGGGCGGGGTGTGAGGAATCTCTTCGGATGCTGTGAGCTCTACACAGACAGCGCTTCCTCTGGATGTCCTCAATGGACGGAAGAATAGTCCCAGTGATGCGTTGGGCGGTTTTCACCACCTGCTACAGTGCCTTGCGCTCTGCGACTGTGCAGTTCCCGTACCAGACTTCTGCGATGCTGTGATGCTAGGCTAGCTAGCTGGTCTTTCTCCTGGTCATGCTGTGTGAATCTCTGGCACACTGGAATCCAAAACACTTACACACACTGTGTGTGCAGGCATGTTTGGATTCCAGAGAAGCTGCATACCCCCAATAAACCCTGTAGAGACGGTGTGTGAGAGAGACAGACAGACAGACAGTCAGTGTGTGTGTGTGCGTGTGTGTGTTCTCTACATGCTGGACTGCAGCTTAGATTGTTCTTCTTCTCCTCACCTGTCCTCACCCCTCCTCACCTTCTTCCACCCCCTGCCCATCACTATCCAATGCTAATGACTTACACTTCCATCACTGTCATGGTCTTATCCTCCTCATTCCCTTCACATTCCATCGACCTGACCCCCCTGGACATGGACTCTCTCCCCGCAGCACGTCAGGCCCTGGAGCAGATCAGTGACTTCCGCAACACCCACATCACCACCACCACCTTCATCCCCGAGCAGATCCAGACTCTGAGCCGCTCCATCTCAGCCAAGGCTGATCGTTCTTTTGTTGTTTTTTTGCAAATTTCTGAAGAAAACCAAAAAATGCTTAAGTGCGTGTTAAAGTATTCCTCTGGTTTGCATCATAACTCATCAAGGTTTCTTTTAGTTTGAATCCACCCAGCTGTTGTGGTTCAGAGTGACTTCTTCTCCCAGCCAGGCTGAGCTCTGATCACAGAAGCTGTGTGAGCTGAACAAGGAGACAAAGATGACATCGTACAGCACAGGGCTTCAACCACACCTGCCCCACACCTGCCCCACACCTGCCCCACACCTGCCCCACACCACTCCTCATCCCCTTCTCCTCCTCCCCCCACTCCTCCCCTCCTCCCCCCCTTCTCCTCCACACACTGAAAGACAGTAGCTGATTGGCTGCAGCCTTTAAAAGCTCAGTCTGAAATATTTGTACGTTTCCTTTCTTACACATTAAGGTTACTGACTGTATATCTTGTTTTTTAAGTGCCAATATGTTTAAAACCAGACCATTAAGGTGCATTCTGTGGGAAAGCTGTGGGTGGGGGGAGGGGGGGGGGGGGGTCGATATTTTATCATGGTGGGAGGGTTGGAGAAGGGGAGAAAGAGGAACCAAATTGTTTCACTAACACTGTATTAATATTTGATAAATAATGTTAGTTGTTTAGAATGAGCTTTCTATTCGTTATCTTAAGACTTAAAAACTGCAAATGTTGTGAGTAGACAGGCTGCAGTGTTCTGGAGCAATCATTCTAGTTGTTTCTTTCTAAAGTTACAGTACAGCTATAAAATGATAAATAGGTCACAGAATACATTTTTTTAAAGGTTTATTTAGTATAAATGACAAAGATACGTTATAAAATATGTATATTTTACATGTTGACGCTATTTTGTTTAAAGAGAAAAGAGTATATCATTCTAGTTTTGACTTTAGTGATCATCCATCTAGCTGATCCATGCAGAAGGATCTTCACACATCTGAACTCACACAACATGTTTTCATGTCATCTTAAGTTCATTTGGATTTTTTGCTGGCTAACTAATGTGTCAAGTTCTTGAAAAGAAAGCATGCAAGACCTGCAAGTCCCCTTTGCCATTTTTTATTTCATACATAGAACATATGGGATAACTTGATCATTTTCAAACGGACTATTATGTACAGTATTTAATATAGGCCTATTTTGTTGTATGTGTTGCATATTATTCAGAAGAGGGAACAAATTGGGGCCTCTTACAAGTGGCAAAGCTTTCTGTGTATAATTTGTCTAATAAACAGGTTTTCTACAGTGGTGTGATTTGATTTTTGTACATTTATTCGCTTTTATCCAAAACTGTTTTTAAAAGGGCACCATTGGGTTGCACTACAATATCGCCGTCTAGTGGTTTAAAGTGAGAAATACAAGTGCAGTTCTCATAGTTCACCACCAGATGTCGATACTGAAGCGCAGGCCTAAGGAAGGGTATTTTAAGTGGGTCGTCTAATGAGAACTTTACAAATTTAGGACCGGTTTAAACACAGATTCGAGTCTCACAAGAAGCTGAAATTGTAATGTATTTATTTTTTACACAAGACTTTACCTTAGTGAGGAGTTTCTGGAAGTTAAGAAATCTCTGCTGATTGGTTGGCTCAGTAGGTAAACATAGGACTCATGTAAATAGAGATTTTTCTGGAAAGACACAGGTTCGAGTCTCACAAGAAGCTGAAATTATAGAAATTTTTATTTTTTACACAAGATTTTACCTTAGTGAGGAGTTTCTGGGGGCTAAGAAAGCTCTGCTGATTGGTTGGCTCAGTAGGTAAACACAGCGCTCATGTAAAATGATTTTTTTCTGGAAAGACAAAGGTTCGAGTCTCACAAGAAGCTGAAATTATGATATTATATTTTTTTACACAAGATTTTACCTTAGTGAGGAGTTTCTGGGAGCTAAGAAAGCTCTGCTGATTTGTTGGCTCAGTAGGTAAACACAGGACTCATATAAATTGAGATTTTTCTGGAAAGACACAGGTTCGAGTCTCACAAGAAGCTGAAATTATAATATTTCTTTTTTTTACACAAGACTTTACCTCAGTGAGGAGTTTCTGGGAGCTAAGCAAGCTCCGCTGATTGGTTGGCTAAGTAGGTAAACACAGGGCTCATACCAAATGAATATTTTCTGGAAAGACACAGGTTCGAGTCTCACAAGAGGCTGAAATTATAATATATTATTTTTTACACAAGATTTTACCTTAGTGAGGAGTTTATGGGAGCTAAAAAATCTCTGCTGATTGGTTGGCTCAGTAGGTAAACACAGGGCTCATGTAAATTGAGATTTTTCTGGAAAGACACAGGTTCGAGTCTCACAAGAAGCTGAAATTATGATATTATATTTTTTTACACAAGATTTTACCTTAGTGAGGAGTTTCTGGGAGGTAAGAAAGCTCTGCTGATTGGTTGGCTCAGTAGGTAAACACAGGACTCATATAAATTGAGTTTTTTCTGGAAAGACACAGGTTCGAGTCTCACAAGAGGCTGAAATAATAATATATATATATATTTTTTACACAAGATTTTACCTTAGTGAGGAGTTTCTGGAGCTACGAAAGCTCCACTGATTGGTTGGCTCAGTAGGTAAACACAGGGCTCCTATAAAATGAGATTTTTCTGGAAAGACACATGTTCGAGTCTCACAAGAGGCTGAAATAATAATATATATATTCTTTTTACCCAAGATTTTACCTTAGTCTGGAGTTTCTGGAGTTAAAAAAGCTCCTCTGATTTGTTAGCTCAGTAGGTAAACACAGGGTTCACGTACATTGAGATTTTTCTGGAAAGACACAGGTTCGAGTCTCACAAGAGGCTGAAATAATAATGTATTTTTTTTTTTACACAAGATTTTACCTTAGTGAAGAGTTTATGGGAGCTAAGAAACCTCTGCTGATTGGTTGGCTCAGTAGGAAAACACAGGACTCATGTAAATTGAGATTTTTCTGGAAAGACACAGGTTCGAGTCTCACAAGAAGCTGAAATTATAGAAATATTTTTTTTTTACACAAGATTTTACCTTAGTAAGGTGTTTATGGGAGCTAAGAAACCTCTGCTGATTGGTTGGCTCAGTAGGAAAACACAGGACTCATGTAAATTGAGATTTTTCTGGAAAGACACAGGTTCAAGTCTCACAAGAGGCTGAAATTACAATATATATATTCTTTTTACCCAAGATTTTACCTTAGTGTGGAGTTTCTGGAGTTGAAAAAGCTCCTCTGATTTGTTAGCTCAGTAGGTAAACACAGGGCGCATGTAAATTGAGATTTTTCTGGAAAGACACAGGTTCGAGTCTCACAAGAGGCTGAAATTATAATAATATTTTTTTTTACCCAAGACTTTACCTTAGTGAGGAGTTTCTGGGAGCTAAGACAGCTCTGCTGATTGGTTGGCTAAGTAGGTAAACACAGGACTAGGGCAAGAAAGACAGCGGTTCGAGTCTCAATACAGCCTGAAATTTACTTTTTTCACAAACATATGACTTTACCTTAGTGATTGATTTTTAGGATCAAGTAAAGCTATGTTGATCCGTTAGCTCATTAGTTAAACACAGTATTTTCGAGAAAAAAAATTTGGGCAAGAAAGACAGAGGTTCGAGTCTCACTGCAGGCTGAATTCTTTATTTTATTTGAAACAGAAGACTTTCACTTAGTGAGGAGTTTCTGGGAGACACCAAAGCTCTGTTGATCTGTTGGCTCAATAGGTAAACACAGAGCTCATGAATTTATTTCTGCTGGAAAAACATGGGTTCAAGACTCAAGACAGGCTGATTTTTTTTATTTTTTTTATAATTTATACAAAGTAAGGGACGCTGAAATTGTGTTTTTCACCTAGATCTTTCAGGACAGTGACCATCAAGGACCAGAATTGGTCATCAGTGTGGCAGCAAGTCGAGTGGCTGAATGGTAAGGGTGACAGCCTAACACTCGAAAGGTTGTGGGTTCAATCCCCACCAAAGGCAGAAAGACAAAGTGTCCTTGGGCAAGGCACTTCACCCTACCAACCTCACAGGGATGTGTCCTTGGGCAAGACACTTCACCCTTCCAACCTCACAGGGATGTGTCCTTGGGCAAGACACTTCACCCTTCCAATCTCACAGGGATGTGTCCTTGAGCAAGACACTTCACCCTACCAACCTCACAGGGATGTGTCCTTGGGCAAGACACTTCACCCTTCCAACCTCACAGGGATGTGTCCTTGGGCAAGACACTTCACCAACTAACCACACAGGGATGTGTCCTTGGGCAAGACACTTCACCCTATCCACCTAACTTGACAGTGTGTCCTGGGGCAAGAGACAAGGATGAAAGGTGTGAGCAAGTGGAGCAATTTGTGGGGAGCTGGTGAGAGGATGAAGGTGAGAGAATGAGGTGAGAGGGTGGAATTTAAGAGAAATGTTATTTTACCCCAAAAATCATAATTTTAATTTATTTTTTCACTTTTAAAAGCATTTATTGGACTTTTTCTCTCATTTCTCCTCCCCCACATTTCATTCCATCTCCTCCTACCACACCTTCGCTCCACATGTTTCATGTGTCGTACTTACTGAGTATGCTCACATACTCCATATTGAGTAACTGACACATTCTTATGTGTAGGTTATAGCCAACCTGTGTCTTGCCCAAGGACACATTGAGTGTGACATGTACACTCATAGCTTTGGCTGGGATTTGAACCCACGTTCTCCACATGGTAGGAAGGAATCCTACCACTGAACCACCAGAGCTGTACATCTTTAACGTTTTGGAACTATATGTTGTACCTCTGTTAGTGTGTCAAAGTTTTGTTGTAGACAAAACTTACAGTATTTGTGTGAGATATTTCACATTCAACAACAGCTTGGGCTGGGATTTGAACCCAGGTTCTCGACATGGTAGGAAGGAATCTTACCACTGAACCACCAGAGACATACATATATAACTATTTGGAACTTAATGTTGTACCTCTGTGAGTGTGTCAAAGTTTTGTTGTAGACAAAACATACTGTACTCAAGATATGTCAGATGCAGTTATAGCATTGGGGGAGATTTGAACCCAAGATCTCCACATGTCACGAAGGGAATCGTACCACTGACCCAACAGAGCTGCATGTATTTAAGTGTTTGGAACTATGTGTTGTACCTCTGCAAGTGTGTCTACGTGTTGAAGAGCTGTTGTAGACAAAAGTTACTGCATTCATAATCTGGATACTACAGCTACATTTATACTTGCAGCTTTGGCTGGGATTTGAACCCAGGTTCTCCACACAGCAGTAAGGAATTCTACCACTGAACCACCAGACCTGTACATCTAAAGTTTTTCGGAACTATATGTTGCACTTCTGTGAATGTACTTCTGTTTATGTGTTGAACATCTGTTCTAGATAAAAGTAGGTATTATGTTCTAATAGGTGGGAATGTACCAACATACTGATATCAGCAGTCTGGGCTGGGATTTGAACCCAAGTTCTCCACATGACAGGAATTGATCCTACCACTGAACCATCAGAGCTGTACATCTTCTGTGTGTGGAACTGTGTGGAACTATGTGTTATAATATGTGTATTGGTCAGATTCTGAAACATACATCTTGTGAAACCAAACATGTGCCAAAGAGCCACAAGATCATTCTGTTAAACAAGATAACAATGACATGGCATGCATCTCAAACGTGCAATAGGAAAACAAGTAATAATAGTATACCTCACAGTAGAAGAAGTTTATGTTTAAGCATAACATGATAATAAATGATTGAGTTTCTTATAGCCGCACTGTCTCTGCGGGCCACCATACTCCCTGCTTGCTCACCGTGTGCAGCTAACCGAGGATACTCACAGTAGAAAACATCTCAAAGTACGTTTGAACGTCTTTTTTTACCTAAGCATTTGTCCTATTCTACCTATGATGTGTAACAGTGTCCTTCTAAAATACCCTTCCATAGGCCTGCGCTTCAATGTCGACATCTGGTGGTGAACAATGAGAACTGCACTTGTACTTCTCACCAGACGCCACTAGACGGCGATATTGTAGCGCGTTTGAAAAGTGCCCCTTTTAAAAACGGCTTCTAAAGCGTTTCAAGTTGATTGGAATTTAAATTCCAAAGTAGAAATAACTAAAAATTTTAACGAGGGGTTTACTCATGTGTTTAGTCTCCACACAAGGTCACAAGGTCATGTATACCAGTGGAAAACATGTACAAGTGATGACTGACGTGTGTGCGTGCTGAAACAAAACAAATAAACCACAAAGGGTCCAAAACCGGGAATTTACGTCGTAAAGAATTTATTACAAACAGTCAGCATGTGGATGGGAGTACCAGCGGGCCAGATGGGGGGGGGGGGGGGGGGGGGGTAAGTGCTACAATAGACAACCGGGGAGGGGAGACTGTGCATGCCTCCCACCCCAAAATGTCGGCTCCTACTTATAACAATCATAATGAGTTGATTTGACACCATCTGGCTGTTCTATCGTAGGTTATAGAGAGTTTAGTTTCGAGTTAAAAGAGGATTATTTTGAACTCCTTCAGACAGGTGACACAGCGGTAAAGAGACAGGTTCAGTCTATGCAACCATGGCAACATGCCTCTCTCTCAGGTCTGTCACGAGCTCGTTAATAAAGCACCGCGTGCCTCTTCCAGCAGCAGCAGAACACCCTGGCTGACGCTCGCGCACACTCGCGCATCATTCTCAAGCACTAGTTTTAGTTTCTCTTTACAACAGCTCCGTGTTTTAAGAGAATACTTCTTGTGGTTGCCTCACTGTTGTTTCACTCGTTCATATATATTAAAAATATAAAGAAAAAAAATGATAATAAAGACAGAGAACACATCTGCTCCCATCAGAATAAGACTTCAGAAGACATCAGGTGATTAGAAGTTTAGAAAGCACTTATTAGGAGCGCAGATTTTCTTCTTTTATAAAATAGATTTAAAGTCACATAACAAATAGTCCTGCCTTAGAGCCTTACAGTTGTCAGATATATAGTGGTGTCCGTTTTGGGATAAAACTGAGTTTTACCGCGTTAACACAGCAGTGAGTGGAGCTACAGAATAGTCCATGCTCCAAGATACGCCATAATAATACTGCAACACGTACATACACACATCGTCAAGTATGTATTCGTATGTATACAAAGCTTTAAAAAAAAAAACGTAAATGCTTCACATGATATGCAAACAACCAAAATCACTATTGCACTCCAAAGATCTCATTAGATTATTCTAGTTGTCCTGGTAAACGTCTAGTTTTTTTTTAGTCTTAACTAGAGCTGTGTGCGCGCGTGTTTGTGTTTGCTGATATGACATCAAAAAGGCTTTAACGGAACGAACTCACTGTTCAATAAATAGAACGAATATTGTTTTTTCTTCAAATGATTGCAAGAAATTAAATACAATAAAAGGAAATAAAATCAGTTAGAGAACTAAAACATTGATGCAAGACATCCAGGATGAATCGCTTAACGAAAAACAAAAAAATCTCTCCCATAAAATAATTTCTTTTGACAATTTCTTCCCTCTTCCTTTCTGCTAGTTAACTTTATCTAGTTAAAAAGAAAAACCCCTAAAATATATAAGGTTGTTCATAAAAAAAGAAATCTGAGTACTGAGCCTCTTCGACTATCTACAGCTGTACAATAGATCTTGAAAGGAAGTTCAAGGAAAAAGTATTTCAGCATGTAAAATGTCCAGTTATAAAAGCTTCTTACAGCAGCTGAATGAAAAAGGGGGTTTAGAAAGTCTAGAAAAGACAGAGTTCCAGCTAGTGAGGCTCTTCTAGGTTGGTCTTCTCCTCGATGGCCTGTTTGACGACCTCTGCCAGCCTCAGACGATCCACTTTGTCACAGAACGCTCGACCTGGAAGCACACAGAGTACAGGTGTGCTGACTGGCTGAACACATGTTCATGAGGTACAGGTGTGCTGACTGACTGAACACATGTTCATGAGGTACAGGTGTGCTGACTGACTGAACACATGTTCATGAGGTACAGGTGTGCTGACTGACTGAACACATGTTCATGAGGTACAGGTGTGCTGACTGACTGAACACATGTTCATGAGGTACAGGTGTGCTGACTGACTGAACACATGTTCATGAGGTACAGGTGTGCTGACTGACTGAACACATGTTCATGAGGTACAGGTGTGCTGACTGACTGAACACATGTTCATGAGGTACAGGTGTGCTGACTGGCTGAACACATGTTCATGAGGTACAGGTGTGCTGACTGACTGAACACATGTTCATGAGGTACAGGTGTGCTGACTGACTGAACACATGTTCATGAGGTACAGGTGTGCTGACTGACTGAACACATGTTCATGAGGTACAGGTGTGCTGACTGACTGAACACATGTTCATGAGGTACAGGTGTGCTGACTGGCTGAACACATGTTCATGAGGTACAGGTGTGCTGACTGAACACATGTTCATGAGGTACAGGTGTGCTGACTGACTGAACACATGTTCATGAGGTACAGGTGTGCTGACTGGCTGAACACATGTTCATGAGGTACAGGTGTGCTGACTGGCTGAACACATGTTCATGAGGTACAGGTGTGCTGACTGACTGAACACATGTTCATGAGGTACAGGTGTGCTGACTGACTGAACACATGTTCATGAGGTACAGGTGGGCTGGCTGACTGAACACATGTTCATGAGGTACAGGTGTGCTGACTGGCTGAACACATGTTCATGAGGTACAGGTGGGCTGGCTGACTGAACACATGTTCATGAGGTACAGGTGTGCTGACTGACTGAACACATGTTCATGAGGTACAGGTGTGCTGACTGGCTGAACACATGTTCATGAGGTACAGGTGGGCTGGCTGACTGAACACATGTTCATGAGGTACAGGTGTGCTGACTGGCTGAACACATGTTCATGAGGTACAGGTGGGCTGGCTGACTGAACACATGTTCATGAGGTACAGGTGTGCTGACTGACTGAACACATGTTCATGAGGTACAGGTGTGCTGACTGACTGAACACATGTTCATGAGGTACAGGTGTGCTGACTGACTGAACACATGTTCATGAGGTACAGGTGGGCTGGCTGACTGAACACATGTTCATGAGGTACAGGTGTGCTGACTGACTGAACACATGTTCATGAGGTGTGGTTGGGATGATCCTATTGGCCGGCTGACTGGCTGATGTGTAGTCAGTGTGTGTGTGTGTGTGTGTGTGTGTGTGCAGTGTATGTGTGTGTAGCCTGTGTGTGTGGTGAGTGCTTTGAGTGTGTGTGTGTGTGCTGACCGTCCCAGCTGAGTCCCTGCAGACCATCTCTCAGCAGCTTACAGTCCCTGTTGAAGCGCCAGGCATCATGCATCACCTCGTTCAGCTTCTCATCCTCGTTCTCTCCTGCACACACACACACACAGACACACAGACACACAGACACACACAGAGAACACCGGGGTTACAGCATGTGTGCATGAGGGTGAGGGAGATGAAGTGAGAGAATAAATAAATCTGTCTGTCTGTGTGTGTGTGTGTGTGTGTGTGTGTGTACAGACCAGCTTGTGGTAAGATACACTGGGCGATGACATCTCGTAGTTTCTCCAGAGCTACATTGGAGTCTTCACCGCCGTTTTCCGGGTCGTGGATGAAGAAACCGTCACTCTGCTTGGTGCTACACACACACACACACACACACACAAACAAACACGCACAGACACACACAAACAAACACGCACAGACACACACAAACAAACACGCACAGACACACAAACAAACACATCTAGATTAGTATACTGAGAGGGAACAAAAAAATGGTAGAAAGGAAAAGGTGGAATAGCACTTTTAATCCTGCATCTCTCTCCCTCTCTGTCTCTCTCTCTCACACACACCCACACACACACACACACACACACACACAGTGTACCCCAGCATCTTCCTCTTCCTCAGGATGGGGTTGTTGACTGAGTTGAGGGGCTTGAGGCTCACGTTGTGATCCTGGATCCTCATGTTGGCCAGCTGCTCTGCATGAGCCTGCTGGATCCCTGCTACCACCACCTGGTCAGGGGGCACAAGGGGCAGGGGGCACAAGGGGCAGGGGGAGGATGGACAGACAGGGGGAGGAGGAGAAGAGAAGATGAAATGAGATAAGAAAAGCAAGGTGGAAGATGGTAGAGCCAGGAGAGAGAGAGATAGAGATAGAGATAGAGATAGACAGACAGTAAACACAGCTCATTCTGATCATTGACTCCCTCTTGTGGTCACTATGGGTGCTGCAGCCCCAGTGCCAGGCAGTAAGGAGGGGGGGGGGGGCAGTCCACCCTCACCTTATCCATCATCATCTGTGAGGAAGGCAGCACGTTGTCCAGGGCCTCTGTGCAGTTGAGCCAGGGGTGGGCCAGGACCCCCTCGATGGTCAGTCTCTCCTCAGGCTTCACCTTCAACAGCCTGGGGGAAGAAGGAGGAGGGTGGGGTGAGGTTGGGAGGTGGGTGCAAGGAGAGAAACTAGCCAGGGAAGAGAAGAAGAGAAGAGGCAGGGAAGGAGGGAGGGAGGGGGGGATAGGAACCTACTTGCGTACGATGTCCTTGGCCATCTCAGAAATCTGACTCCATTCGTCCTCTGGGAAGTCGAAGCTGGCTGTCATGATCTTCTTCCTCATGTCTTTAGGGATGGTTCTGCTGTGGTGTCTGGAGTAGAAGGGCGGGTAGCCACACAGCATCACATAGATGATCACTCCCAGAGACCACAGGTCACAGCTCTGGGGGGTGGAGGGGGGAGAGAGGGGAGCAGAGTCAGATATTAGATGCTTCTAGAGACGTCCATGATTGATCTGTGTTTGGCCCTGTGTGTGGCCCTGTGTGTGGCCCTGTGTGTGGCCCTGTGTGTGGCCCTGTGTGTGGCCCTGTGTGTGGCCCTGTGTGTGGCCCACTTACCTTGTTGTAGGTGTAGGGCGTAGGAGAGGTGGGGATGATCCCCGATTTCTCCTTCTGGTGTCGCCGCTGAGCTTCCAGCACCTACAGGGACAAGGGGGACAGAGAAGTGAGTGTGAGGGTGGAGGGCAGGTGTGAGGGTGGAGGGCAGGTGTGAGGGTGGAGGGCAGGTGTGAGGGTGGAGGGCAGGTGTGAGGGCAGGTGTGAGGATGGAGGGCAGGTGTGTGTACCTGTGGTGCCACGTAGTACGGTGTGAACTGAGGCGTCATCAGGTCTCCCTGGTCGATCTTAGCGAAGCCAAAGTCACACAGTTTGACTGGTGCATCCTGGGAACACATTGTAGAGGTTAGGGTTAGCAAGCAGGGGTGAGGGTCGTGGCCAACCCCAGGGTGAGGGGCGTGGCTGACCCCAGGGTGAGGGGCGTGGCTGACCCCAGGGTGAGGGGCGTGGCTGGGCTCACCAGTGTGTTGTCCTTGAACAGCAGGTTCTCTGGCTTCAGATCTCGATGGGCGATGTTCAGAGAGTGACAATGTTCCAGGGCCTGTCCAATCTGACACACACACACACATTGTAATAGAGGTGTATGTGTAAAATGTGAGTAAGCATATGTGTGTATATATGTGTGTGTTTGTACCTGTTTGGTGACCTGACTGGCCATCTTCTCTGTGAAGTGTCTGTACTGACTGATCCTGTGGAACAGCTCCCCTCCCTCCATCATCTCCATGACGATCAGCAGCCTGGCTCTGGTGGTTAAGAAGCACAACTGTGTGCATAAACTGCCACCCATCTATACATGTACATGTAGTCATTTAGCCAGACGCTCTTATCCAGAGCGACTTACAGCAAATACAGAGACATTCCCCCCCTGAGGCAAGTAGGGTGAAGTGCCTTGGCCAAGGACACAACGTCATGTTGGCACGGCTGGGAATCCAACCGGCAACCTTCTGATTACCAGCCCGATTCCCTAACCGCTCAGCCACCTGACTTCCCTAAGCGGTCCTGCACCCTGGCTGCCTCACCTTGGGCTGGACTCGTGGGGGAACTGAACACTGTTGGCGTAGACCTCCGTGATCTGGACGATGTTGGGGTGAGAGGCACACATGACGTGGAGACGCACCTGGAACACACAACAACACAGCTGACTCACACAGAACACAGCTGGAGGCCCTGTGTGCACGCGTGTGTGTGTACTGTGTAGGTGTTTGTTTGCGTACACGCGCGTGTGTGAGTATATTAGCGCCCCACAGCAAACGTATGCACAACCACACACACAGAGAGAGAGAGAGAGAGAGAAGAGAGAGAGAGAGGAGAGAGATGAGAGAGATGAGAGAGAGAGAGAGAGAGAGGAGAGAGATGAGAGAGAGAGATGAGAGAGATGAGAGAGAGAGAGAGAGAGAGAGAGAGAGAGAATGAGCCATGCAGAGGTCCAAAACAACATCCCAAACCTCGTTCCTGGCCTTGGGACGATCTATGAGGATCTTCAAGGCCAGTCGTTCTTGAGATGATTTCTTTACACATACTCTGTTGAGGCGGTACACACAGTCGGTGTTCAGAAGCCATTAGCAAAAACACACAACACAGAGACAGGCTGTTAACAGGTAGTTAGACATTCTTTCATAATCTGCGATCATACAGTCAGATTACACTAATATGTCCTCCAGGGGACATTTAGTTCACAGTCAAAGTTCACCAGAGAGAGCTGAACATTGAGGGGTGTGTGTGTGTGTGAGAGAAAAGACAGTGTGTACAGTGTGTGTGTGAGAGAAAAGACAGTGTGTACAGTGTGTGTGTGAGAGAAAAGACAGTGTGTACAGTGTGTGTGAGAGAAAAGACAGTGTGTACAGTGTGTGTGTGAGAGAAAAGACAGTGTGTACAGTGTGTGTGTGAGAGAAAAGACAGTGTGTACAGTGTGTGTGTGAGAGAAAAGACAGTGTGTACAGTGTGTGTGAGAGAAAAGACAGTGTGTACAGTGTGTGTGTGAGAGAAAAGACAGTGTGTACAGTGTGTGTGTGAGAGAAAAGACAGTGTGTACAGTGTGTGTGTGAGAGAAAAGACAGTGTGTACAGTGTGTGTGTGTGAGAGAAAAGACAGTGTGTACAGTGTGTGTGAGAAAAGACAGTGTGTACAGTGTGTGTGTGTGAGCAAAGACAGTGTGTACAGTGTGTGTGTGTGTGAGAGAAAAGACAGTGTGTACAGTGTGTGTGAGAAAAGACAGTGTGTACAGTGTGTGTGTGTGAGAGAAAAGACAGTGTGTACAGTGTGTGTGTGAGAAAAGACAGTGTGTACAGTGTGTGTGTGTGTGTGAGAGAAAAGACAGTGTGTACAGTGTGTGTGTGAGAGAAAAGACAGTGTGTACAGTGTGTGTGTGTGTGAGAAAAGACAGTGTGTACAGTGTGTGTGTGTGAGAAAAGACAGTGTGTACAGTGTGTGTGTGTGAGAAAAGACAGTGTGTACAGTGTGTGTGTCCTACTTCCTCCCCAGGGATACTTTAGGGATTTGTATTTAGCTTTTTTTCTTCTTTTCAAGAAACCAGAGACACTTTAAACTGACAGTTTGTGGGTGGAGTAGGGTGAGGGAGGTGGGGTGAGGGAGGAGTGAGAGAGGAGGGGTGAGGGAGGTGGGGTGAGGGAGGAGTGAGAGAGGAGGGGTGAGGGAGGAGGGGTGAGGGAGGAGGAATGCAGATCTGGAGTTTGTGTCATTTGATCAAAGATACTGGGATTTATCTCAATCCTAACAGACCAACACACCTCTCGCATCCCTTTCTCTAACACTCACTGTTCCATCCTTCCTTCATTCCTTCTATCCCTCCCTTACCTCCTTGTCCTTCAACTGCACAGGGTTCAGTTCAGCCAGGACATATGAGCCCAGCTACTGTACTCATGGAGAGGGTCAGCTAAACTAGCCTAAACTAGCATAGCATGGAGAGGGTCAGTGTGGTGTGCAGGAGCTAATATGCTGCTAATCCTCCCTGTTCCAATGGCAGGACTGTGTGTTAATGTGTGACGGATGGGTGAGAGGGGCCCAGGGCTGGGGAACAGGCAGGCTTTAAGGTGTGGGCTGGAAATAGGGGTTAGCAGAGAGGCTGAGAGGTGGGGGTTGGGACTGGGGTTGTGGTAAGAAGGTAGGACTGGTACTAGGGTTAGAAGGAAAGTTAAGGTTAGAGTTATTACAGGGTCAGGGTGGGGTTAGAGGGTCAAGGTCAGGGTGAGGTTACAGGGTCAAGGTCAGCCTCACCTGACAGGCCCACTGATCCCAGCTCCCAGCTTCTGGGTCCAGTTGATGTTATACTCTTCTAAAATAGACGTTTCCTGAGAGAGCACAAGCATGGAGAACAAAGATATGGCGTCAGACTTCACATCACAATATGGGACAGCAGCAACAACACAACAATTATTCATATTTTAACACAGTCAAGGGCCTTACCACTGTGCTGTACCACCTACCCACCTCCTGCAACACAACCAACAACACAGGCCCCTGTTGCTGTGCCCCTCGCCCTGCCTGTGCCAGAGAAGCCAAGCTTGCTGTACTGCAAACACTGAACGAGCGATAAAGAAACTGCGTTCCATTTACTCAACAGAGGATTTCAGGCTTTAGAACCACAGATCCAGAGATGTGCTTTCCTGGGTGTCTGCCCAGATGTCTGGGCTGGAGGCTTTACTGAAGGCTCCTGTGGACCAGGGGCCAGAGACCCCCAGAGAAAAGACCCTATTTAGAGTCTGGCTCCCCTGGTTAATAAAGAGGATGGATACATTCTGGAAGTGTGCAAAATGACAGGTAACAAATGCTGGAGGTGGCAGAGACAAATAACTGTTTCAAATGTTCGTGGGACAAATATACCTTACAGGCATTAGATGTGGAGCTATCTCCCCCTGCACCCCCTTAACCCAGCGGCACATTCTGGCCCAGCTGTGTGATAACAGGACAGACTTAGAATAACTGACACTACCCCCCAGACACACACACACACAGACACTTACAACACACACACAGCTTTTGGCAGCTACCTTCAGTTTTACACTAAAGGTAGCTGCCAAAAGCTGTGTGTGTGTGTTGTGTGTGTGTGTTGTGTGTGTGTGTGTGTGTGTGTGTGGGGGGGGGGGGGGGGGGCTACATCTACAGAGCCCCTAATCCAAGAGGGTTATGGGTGTGAATACTAACCTGTTACAAACTAAATTTAGAGTACAAACAGGTTGTTTCTAAATCAGGGCAGCAAATTGAGCTGGGCTGAGAACCAATCAATCAGAACTGTGTGTAAATGAACAAGCAACACATACATTTACACACAGCAACACACACATTTACACACAGCAACACACACATTTACACACAGGTCTATAACTGTGTAATATGACTTCATATTTACCTTGATGAATTTGTCTGTGTTGTTATCTTCTGACATGTTGTTCCAGAAAAGGTCCGATAGAAAAGTCCTTAAAACTGTATCCTTGGACGTACAATCAAAACTGACAGTTTGACCTTTACCAAGTAAGCTACTGTTAAACAGTTATAAAACTAGCTAATGTTTCCCCAGATAGAAAATGTGCTTCACTATTCCTGCTAACAGGTCGAAGCCATAAAGACTGATCGATATTCCGCCAAGTAGTGTCCTGATTTGGACCGATTCCACTCCACCCAAATGGGGCAAGATGCCTCACACCAGACCGGCTCACAACCACAGACTCCAACCTCTTCCAGTCTTCCTAACTTCACTGAAGCGACCATGTAGATTGTCAAAACTTCGACTATATGACAAAAAAATGTCCCTTTGACTAGTTCCAGTAGGCAAGCTGACCTCTTTAAGGAGGCAGAGTGGAGCGGCGCAGCGTGTCGGGGTATTTATAGCAGTAAAGTGTGTCTATGGGTGAAGACACCGAGACACTGGATATAGCCTCAATATTATTAGTTAGTAAGCATGATGAGGAATAGTAAGAAGTGTTGCTTTCGGAGATGAACTTTAAAAGGCAGAAGTTGATGAGCCACCCTGGGCAGACAGGAGGACAGACAGACTGGAGGACAGACAGACTGGAGGACAGACAGACTGGAGGACAGACAGACTGGAGGACAGACAGACAGGAGAGCTGACAGGAGGACAGACAGAAGAGCTGACAGGAGAGCAGACAGACAGGAGGACAGACAGGGGGACAGACAGGAGAGCTGACAGGAGAGCAGACAGACAGGAGAGCAGACAGGAGGACAGACAGGGGGACAGACAGGAGAGCTGACAGGAGAGCAGACAGACAGGAGGACAAGACAGACAGGAGGACAGACAGGAGAGCAGACAGGAGAGCAGACAGACAGGAGGACAGACAGGAGAGCAGACAGGAGAGCAGACAGACAGGAGGACAGACAGGAGAGCAGACAGACAGGAGAGCTGACAGGAGGACAGACAAACAGGAGAGCAGACAGGAGAGCAGACAGACAGGAGGACAGACAGGAGAGCAGACAGACAGGAGAGCTGACAGGAGGACAGACAAACAGGAGAGCAGACAGGAGGACAGACAGGAGAGCAAACAGGAGAGCAGACAGACAGGAGAGCAGACAGACAGGAGAGCTGACAGGAGGACAGACAGACAGGAGAGCTGACAGGAGGACAGACAGGCACACCGTGTTCTAAATGTCGCTGATGCTAAGCTAAGCTAGCACAAAAGAACTACCTGGCTAACAAAAGACTGACAGTGATTATATAACAGCGAGTATAACAGGAAATACTGTTGCCGACGTGTTAGATGTCCACTCCAAACTGTACTAACATTTGAAAAAAGAAATAATAGGCGAGTTGTTATGGTTACGGATAAAAACCCCGAGTCCAAATCAACACAGTCGATCTTGTCCAACATGAAGAGAGGAAGAGAACTGAACACGGGCTGTCTAAAGAGAACGCCTGATTAAATTTGTTAATGTATAGTTTATTAAGACCAAATAGTACATTTATATTCTAAGTTTGACCTCTTAAAATCTTAAAAGGATATAAGTAGACTTAAGTATAATTTTATTAGTTTTTATAAGCTTTTTTATATTGTTTTAACAGCAGGCCACAAAATGGCCCGTCTACTATCTGGTCTGAGGGGTCCTTATTTCTCAATGCGGGCAGCAGAGTCTCCAGTCTGTTTATAGTTTCAATATATCTTATGTTTATAGTTTGTATATTGTGTTGTGTATCCCCTTTTATACATTTACAATTAATGTATGTGTTACTACTGTCTGTAGATTTGTTATGTTTATTCTGACATTAATAAAAATAAAATAAATAAAGCTCATTTTTCAAAAAGCATAGACCTAAGAGGGAGTTTAATAAGAATTTAGTAAGAATAGTTAGAAAGAATTTAGTAAGAATAGTTTACCCCTATAATGTCATTACGTTTATAAATGTGACTGAGTAAAAGTTTTAACCTAAAATGTAATTTATTTTGCATGCTGACTATGTATTATTCTACAGAATTACGTTCGAATAGGCAAATATGTAAATAGTCCGTTTTCACGTCTTTGCCACTTAATTTCAGAACCTTGGACAGCGATTTACCGGCAGAAATTAGGAAGGGGACAGTCACCTAATAATAGGAAAACGATTAATAAAGCAAAAAATATGTATATTTACATTGATGGATTGATTAGAATGAAAGGAAGGCAGTGCCATATTTAAATGGCCACACGGTTTTCCGTCAATTTTGGGGGTCACCATCATCATCGTATGCTAAATAAACTTTCATTGCAGTCGAGGTACTGACAGCGAATATAACCATAAATAAACATGTTGTATTTGATTTATATATAGTTATAAACTGAGTCCATTGAGGTTTTTAATGATCTGCACTGTAAGCAGACCGGCTCACGTGGAGACCGAAGTACCGCTGCTCATGACACGAGCCGTTCACTTTCAGTAAATAGTGCGTTGTTTTACTTTCTTTTGTTTACGAAATTAAATGCGGAAATATTTCCATCGTACATTTTTTATAATTAGAAGGGATTTTTACATTTAAATCCAGACTTATCGTTGAATGTCAAAGTGTATATAAAAATATTTAGGTGGGACGGTGGTTGTATGACGCTGTGCTGATATCCCTCCGCTGTTGTCAGCCTGGGTCTTTTCGCTGTTAGCTTAGCAACGGAAGGAATCCAACTGAAAATCTCTAAATCATTTTTACCATCGAAATATAAGTTGACAAGTGGTGTTACTCAAAAAGTTAAACACCGAAGAGTAACATTTGTTACATTATAGTTTTTTATTGTAGTTTTTTTCCTCCTGTTTTTGTGATACTGATATACCAGGCTTTATAGTTGCCTTTAGCTGGATGCTAAAGCTAGCTTAGCATCATCGTCGTTGACATCAGCTTTGATCATCATTGTTGGATTTGATCATCTAACCGCAATATTCACCATCTTTTTGAGCTGATACAATCATTTTGGGACTTTAGAAATACACTTCAAACGTTGTCTTTTATGGGATCACCATGTCAATGAAGCAGGCCGGTGGTATTCGCAAGCCCGGCGGTGGCAGCAGCAGTGCCGCGGCCTCTGGAGCTGGAAGCGGGGCTGGGAGACCCAGTCTGAGCCGGTCAGTCACACCTGGAAACACCACAGATTTAAGGATAAATGGGGGGGATTATCAGCCTTGACAGTCTTTGATGAACATGACCCACAGCCTTATTACAGCTACAACACTTGTCATCTCTTGGATCGGAAGGAAAATAGATCAGATTTTTCGTGTGAACGTGTTTCTGAAGCGGCCTGGTAATGTTGGTCTGGTCTGGTTAGCTCTTCTGATTCTGCGGCCTGCCTGCGGGTCTAGAACAGCGATTTAACGTTAACATTTCATCCATTAGATAGATGCATAGTTTAAATGATGTCCTGGGCCAGTGTGATCTGACTGTGGAGATGTCTGGTTAAACACAGAGACAGGGTTCATGCTCACAGGAGGTTGACGCATGTAGATTTACACTTAACTAAGGTTATCAAAGTGGCCTTTATTCTCCTTGTATTGTATGATGAGTCCATGCACATCATCGAACTGATGGGATTGAAGTATTTTGCCTGCTCCCTAAGTGTGTCCGTCTGTATATTTTTCACCGTGTCTTGTGTGAATCAATTGGTCTAATAATACGAGGCCTTGTTAGATATGTCATATTTGTTTGGGGCGTAAAGTACGAAAAGTGCTTGAAAATGTCATGTTGAAAGAAGAAATCATCGGTATGTGCAAGTGAAATGGGGAGTGGGGTGTGTGTGTCTCTCTGTGTGTGTGCGTGTGGTTCCCGGGGTGTTTGTGTGTGTGTGTGTGTGTGGTATGGGCATTGAATTCCGACTTCTGTCAACCTTGAGCCTCATAAGGGATTGTGTAAATCAGTGTCCTTGAAAAATGATATTTGTATATAAGATGTCTGCCTTGATCAGTTACATCTTCTGATGTGAGGCTTCAATCAGAAATCTTTTTAAATCAGCTTCTTTTTATTTCTGAACCTGGTGCTGTGTGTTAGGGATGTACCATGGGAAATGAGTACATTGAATGACACCACACTACGTCTGTGCCATCAGGGAATGACCAGATTTAGCCTCATTAGCGGCATTTGACGTAATCATTCTGAATGAAAAACTGGGGTCCTAGTTTGTCAGTCTAAAATATTGCTCATGCTGAAAGGGGCTGATGGCGACGGGGGGAGTGGGCGTTGCCTCCCTCCCAGTGTGTGTGTGTGTGTGTGTGTGTTTGTGTGTGTCATTCAGACTAGACAGCCAGCTTGCTTACTTTAACTCGTTTACAACTTTCATCATGAAGCCACTGAGACTGAGCTGAACAAAAACATCACAGATTGGGATCGAGGCTTTCCCACACAGTGAGCTTATAACAGGGCCTGGGTCAGTTCTAACTGGACACATTATGTATTAAAGATCACAGACCCAGTCATCTTATAACAGGGCCTGGGTCAGTTCTAACCGGACACATTATGTATTAAAGAACTCACTTTTGATTCCTTATTAAGAAGACGACCTGCAAGGAAATGGAGTAACAACACCTGGAAGATGATGATGATGATGCTGCTGATGATAATGCTGCTGCTGAGGATGATGATGATGCTGCTGATGATGACTTGACTGACAGTTGTCTTTTTCTTCCTGTTCTCAGAGGAAGACACAGCTCCAAAGGTCCGTCAGCACCCGTAAGTAAACATGACGTCCTTTCTAAACACTCGTACGTGATTGGCTGTTCAGTCCACACCTCTTGACTCGTGCTAGTAGCAGTCGTCACCTGAGCAGTTCTCAGTGGAACACGTCTGCACTTTGATCCAAAGTGACGTTCTAACCGTTGACGTTCTAACCGTGAGCCCAGTCCAGGTGCTGTGTTTGGACAGATTGGAGGATGTTGTCCAGGATCTGGGCTTCATTCACACTGGTTCCATGTAGTTTAGGGGCCCAATCAGAAGTGATGTCATGTTGTTTTGTTGTCCTCTCTTTCAGGTTGTTTATAATGGTGTTTATGCAAACATGAGGCTGGTCCATGTCCTGACATCAGTGGTGGTACGTCCCCCCCCCCCCCCCCCCCCCCCCCATGTCTCTTAAAGATGGTTTAACCCACATCATCTCCTGATAAAGCTCTTGGCTCTTCAGCCCATGCAGTGGCAGGATGCCTGCCTGTATGCTCAGGAGTGGGGTGGGGCTTCCAGGGCACCTCTAGAGAGCTGTGGGGAGAGAGATGCTCCCTGCAGGAGGGAGGGGCCTTGACACAGTAACTAGTGGTGGCCGTCCATCTCCTCTCTTCTCACGTTGCTCTAACTCATCCTAGTGAGAAGGATTTGACTGAGCACCCCTCAGAATCCCCCCCTCCAGCGTAGCCAGACAGCCTATCAGCCTGCAGGGTGTGGAGAGACGCCAGGTGATTGGTGCCCTGGTGGTGTAGGGCAGCAGCAGATGAGGAGGGCTGCAGGCTGGCGTGAGCGTGGTGTTCCTGCTGGCTGGGAGCTCAGCACATGTTCTGTCTCTGTGTCTCCTCACCAGGGCACCAAGTGTGAGCTCAGGGTGAAAAATGGAGTTCTGTACGACGGAGTGTTTAAGACCTACGGGCCGGAGGTGAGGACAAGCAGCTCTCTGTCTCTCTATCTCTCTTTCTTTTCATCTCTCTCTCTCTCTCTGTGTGTGTGTGTCTCTCTGTCTCTCCCTCGGTCTCTCCCTCTCTCTCTGTTTCTCCCTTGTTCTCTCTCTATTGCCCTCTCTCTCTCTCCCTATGTCTCCCCATCTATCTCTCTCTCCCCCCTGACTCTGTCCCTCACTCCCTCCCCCCCTCCCTCCCTCCTCCTCCAGTGTGACTTGGTGCTGGATGCAGCCCACAGGAAGAGCCCTGAGCCCAGTGTGGCTCCTCGGAAAGAGGACATAGTGGAGAGCATCATCTTCAAGGCTTCTGATGTGGTGGTGGTCACCTTTAAAGACGTGGACCCCAACTTTGCTAAAAAAGGTACCGCACCTGAAGACAACACACACACACACACTTCCTCCACACACACACCCTCATGCAGTCCACACCAGCAGAGTCTAGCCAGTGGCAGACTGCAATGTAAATATCATGTCGCTCCTGTCCATCGAGAGTATCGATCTCTGTGCATGCATATGTTCCAGGAAGTAAATCATGTGTGTGTGCACCACTCTGATTGGCCAGCCCAGTAAGTGAGAACGCAAAGTATTGATTGGTCCAGAGGTCTTCCAGCGAGACACTGCAGGGAGAGTCCATAAACACTGTATGAATCAACGTTACATTCACTCACTGTAAATCAGCTGTGTGTGGTGTGTGTGGTGTGTGTGTGGTGTGTGTGTGGTGTGTGTGGTGTGTGTGGTGTGTGTGGTGTGTGTGGTGTGTGTGGTGTGTGTGGTGTGTGTGGTGTGTGGTGTGTGTGGTGTGTGTGTCCAGGTGAGTTTGGTCAGAGTAAGGCTTGTGTTAGGAGAGGGCTGGTGGTTTGGGTTCAGACCAGATCAGACCAGATCAGACCAGCTGAGATACCTGGACTGGCAGGAAGGAGGGTTGGTGTCATCTAAGAGATAGTTTGACACATCTTCTCTCTTTCTCTCTCTTTCTTTTTCTCTCCCTCCGCTCATCCTCTGTTCCATGTGTGTGATTCTGCTGTAGTCTCCTCAGACACAGGTAATATGACACTTCTCTGTTCAGCTCTGCTTTACACACACACAGAAACACACACACAATGATAATGTGGGGTTTATATTTGGAGCAAAATATCCCTTTTTGTCTTGACCATAAATATTGATGTGACATTTCGATATTTCTACTACAGTAGGGATGTTTGATGACCTTCTCAAGTGACTGTGTGTTTGTGTGTGTGTGTCTCTCTCTCTCTGTGTGTGTGTGTGTGTGTGTGTGTGTGTCAGATACCTTCACAGACTCCTCAGTGAGCGGCAGGATTAACGGAGAGCATAAGGAGAAGGCTCTGGAGCCGTGGGATGGAGGAGAGACACATGGCTCTGACAGTATGGAGTCACTGGACACTGACGTGGTGGGGAGGAGACACACACACAGGCTGCACACACACACACACAGGCTGCACACACACACACACACAGGCTGCACACACACACACACACAGGCTGCACACACACACACACAGGCTGCACACACACACACACACACAGGCTGCACACACACACACACAGGCTGCACACACACACACACAGGCTGCACACACACACACACAGGCTGCACACACACACACACACACACACAGGCTGCACACACACACACACAGGCTGCACACACACACACACACAGGCTGCACACACACACACACACACACACACACAGGCTGCACACACACACACACACACACACACAGGCTGCACACACACACACACACACAGGCTGCACACACACACACAGGCTGCACACACACACACACACACACACACACACACACTGGCTGCACACACACACACACAGGCTGCACACACACAGGCTAGACTCACTCTACAAATGCTTCACACACACATGCTACATGCACTTCACACACACACACACATAGTGCACACGCTTCACACACACGCTACCCCCCGCCCCCCCTCTTCTCACCCTCCTCTCTCCCTCTGTGTTTCTCCAGTCTAATGGTTGGGACCCCAATGACATGTTCAAGTACAATGAGGAGCAGTATGGAGTCAAGTCTACATATGACAGCAGCCTCTCCACATACACGTAAGACCTGCCCTCCTTTCTGCACAGCTGTCTGTCTGTAGCTCTCTCTCTCTCTCTCTCTCTCTCTCTCTCTGTCTTTCTCTCTCTGTCTCTCTTTCTCTCTGTCTCTCTTCCTCTCTCCCTGTCTGTATCTCACCACTCCTGCTGCTATCCCAGGGTGCCCCTGGAGAGGGATAACTCGGAGGAGTTCCTGAAGCGGGAGGCTCGTGCAGCTCAGCTGGCAGACGAGATCGAGGCCAGCTCCACCTACAAGGCCCGCGTGGCTCTGGAGAACGACGAGCGCACTGAAGAGGACAAGTACACTGCTGTGGTGCGGGGCGACAGGGACACACACACGCTCAGCAGGTACACACACACACACACACACTGCAGGTACACACACACACACGCTCAGCAGATACACACACACACACACACCGCAGGTACACACACGCTCAGCAGATACACACACACACGCTCAGCAGGGACACACACACACACTCAGCAGATACACACACACGCTCAGCAGGGACACACACACACACACATGCTCAGCAGATACACACACACGCTCAGCAGGGACAAACACACACCGCAGGTACACACACACACTCAGCAGATACATACACACACGCTCAGCAGGGACACACACACACTCAGCAGATACACACACACGCTCAGCAGGGACACACACACACCGCAGGTACACACACACACTCAGCAGATACACACACACACACACACGCTCAGCAGGTACACACACACACACATCAGGTACACCCACACTCAGCAGGTGTGTTTCCCTCCCCAGAGAGAACAGGTACATCCCCCCAGGCCAGCGCAGCAGGGAGGGGCTGTCCTGGGGAGCAGGGAGGCAGAACTCTCCCAGGCTGGTCCAGGGCAGCGTGGGACCCCCCCCTCCCAGAGCCGGACCCCACGACTACAGCCCCAACTCTGGGGCAGACCAGAGGGTCGTCAACGGAGGTACGTGTCCACACACACACACACACAAATGCCGACACACACACACATACACACACGTGACACACACACTCAAATACAGATACACTCACACCATTGCATGTGTTTGGGCACCAAGACACACCAAACCAGCCCTAAACAGATGCACACACGCACACAGACACAGACACACACACAGAATATGGAGTACGGAACACACAGCCACACGCCCATCCTGCAGGCCACTGACCCAGCCCAGATGGAATGTGGTGAGGTCGCCATGCCGACACAGAGAGCTGCAGTTCTGCCTGAGGCCAGCTGAGGGCAGCAGTGAGACCACGGGACCTGGCATCATCCCACTGCTGACTTAACCCCTGCAGGCAGATCTCAACACAGCCCAGCTGTCAGCTGACCACACACACACACACACACACAGCCCTCCTCCGTCTCCAGTGTTAACCTGTTCTTCTCCTCTAAGCTTTCCAAACACAGCTGCCTCTGGACCCTTCAGTCACTGTGTCATGTGACATCTTCAACTGATCATCCCTCCTCGCCCTCTTTACGCATCACTTCCTGTATTATTCATCACTTCCTGTAGTGTTCATCAGTCCGTGACACCTGTCCATCCTTTATTTGATTTCCCTGCTCTTATTGGTTCTGTCATTCTGTCATTTGTCCCTCGCAGGTTCCCATTGGCCATCGCCCTGCCCGTCTCCCTCCTCCCGCCCCCCCTCCCGTTACCAGTCAGGCCCGTCCTCCCTGCCCCCCAGGGCGGCCACCCCCACCAGACCTCCCTCCAGACCCCCCTCTCGGCCCTCGCGGCCCCCATCCCACCCCTCCGCCCTCGGCCCCCCTGCTCCAGCCACCACCACCCTGCCCAAACGCATGTCCTGTGAAGGTACCTGGGAGTCATGCTGTGGTGTGGAGGAGCACAGAGTGAACGTGAACACTGCACCTCCTCTCCCTCCCCCTCTGCCTCCCCCCTGGGCTGACTGGGCTGGCTGACTCCTGACTCACCTGATCTAACTCCCCCCCTTGTCTCCCCCTCCAGCTACTAACACATCTGACACCCATTGCTCTCTCTCTCTCTTTCTCTGTCACTCCCTTTCTTTCACTCCCTCTCTTTATCTAGCTCTGTTTTTTTGGTGAACACGAGATCGCACATGCACACTTTCTCTCTTCTCCGTCTCTCTCCTCTCTCTCCTCCATCTCTCTCTCCTCTCTCCTCCGTCTCTCTCTCCTCTCTCTCCTCCGTCTCTCTCTCCTCTCTCTCCTCCGTCTATCCTCTCTCTCCTCCGTCTCTCCTCTCTCTCCTCCGTCTCTCTCTTCTCATCACAGTTTGAGGTGTTTGGTGTGTTCATTGTTTATTGTCAGACACTTGGTTCAGACAGAGTGTCCAGACAGAGTGTCCAGACAGAGTGTCCAGACAGAGTGTCCAGACAGAGTGTCCAGACAGTGTCCAGACAGAGTGTCCAGACAGAGTGTCCAGACAGAGTGTCCAGACAGAGTGTCCAGACAGAGTGTCCAGACAGAGTGTCCAGACAGAGTGTCCAGACAGAGTGTCCAGACAGAGTGTCCAGACAGAGTGTCCAGACAGAGTGTCCAGACAGAGTGTCCAGACAGAGTGTCCAGACAGAGTGTCTGTGTGTCCCATACTACCCAGCAGTGTGGCTTGGTTGTGGCAGGATTTAGCCGCTCACTTGCTGTCTGGTTGCTGGCTAGCTACTTAGCTACTTGCTAGCTAACCATCACTTTCTTAGAAGGAACACTGGTCAGTTCAAATAGGAGGTGACTCTCTCTCATGCCCCCCTTCCCCAGGGCCCCCCAGGATGTCCCCCAAATCCCAGAGGACCCCCCGCACTCACAGAGTCCCCACCTGCAGGAGTGGACTCCCACCCGGAGTGGACTTCATCCCCCACAATGCCCCTGGGGAGCTTCCTGCACCTCCACCAACACGCAGCAGCTCATCTGGAGGCACCTGGTCTTCAGTGGTCAGCGGGGGTAAGAAAACACTTCCTGCTTTCATAAGAAAGGTGGCCATGTTTTTCATGAGAACACTCAGTGACGTGTGTGTGTGTCTGTCTGTGTGTCTGTCTGTGTGTCTGTCTGTGTGTCTGTCTGTGTGTCTGTCTGTGTGTCTGTCTGTGTGTCTGTCTGTGTGTCTGTCTGTGTGTCTGTCTGTGTGTCTGTCTGTGTGTCTGTCTGTGTGTCTGTCTGTGTGTCTGTCTGTGTGTCTGTCTGTGTGTCTGTCTGTGTGTCTGTCTGTGTGTCTGTCTGTGTGTCTGTCTGTGTGTGTGTGTGTGTCCTCCCAGCACACAGACCTCGCTCCCCTCGTCAGAACAGCATGGGCGGAGCCTCTCCTGGGTCCTCCCCGCAGACAGTTACCACCCAAGTGGAGGTGGTGACCACGCCCACTTCAGCTCCCTCCCCCACAGCTGCTAGCCCCGCCCCCAACATGGCTGCCGCCCCCTCAGTGGAAGGTGAGATCATTTCTATCCTCAAACCTCCATCCCTTTTCCAGTTCTGCTGATACTGCTGTAAACTGATGCAGGCCAGTGTGCACAGCGGTCAGCTATTGGCGCTTTTCCACCGCATGAAATCAGCTCTCCTCGCCTCGCCCCTACTCGCATTTTTTGCGTTTCCACCGCAGTTCCATGGTACCTGGTACTTTTTTTACCTGGCTAGCGGGTACTTTTTTGGTACCTTCTTGCTCTAGGTACCAGGCGATCTTAAGTCGAGCTAAAAGGTGACGTCGGCAGACGGCCGGCCATTGATTGGCCAGAAAGTGTGACGAAGTCACGAGAGCGACTTAAAGCAACAGCGCCGCAGCTAATACTTATTACTATCAGATACAGTCCATTACACCAACAGTCTACAAGCTTTTTAAAAGTCAGATAAGTTACAAAAGACTAGTTCGTCAACATGGCTAAAATTATAATGTGGGTTCTGTCCACTTGTGGGTTGCGTTGGTGTTATTTACGTCGCGTACAAAAAGACGTCAGGGCCTACGTCACGCCCCTTTCGCCGAGTACTTTTTGAGGTACAATTTGCGGTGGAAAACCACCCCACGGGTTCAGGAGTTTACTACAAACCGAGTATAGTCGGGTAGAGTCGTGCTACATTTGCGGTGGAAAAGCGCCATATGTAACTAGTGCCCTCTGCTGCCCCCCTGTGGTAGCTAAGGAGAACCACATGCAGGAGACCAGACAGGCGTCTCCCACAGCCAACAAGGAGAACGTCAAACCTCAGGAGAGCAGATCTCTGGCCAAAGGTACCCTGCCACACCTCTGTCTCCCTCTCTCTCTCTCTCTCTCTCCCTCTCTCTCTCCTCTCTCCCTCTCTCTCTCTATGGTCAGACCATGCTTTAGGCTTCCTGTTGATGTCTTCTCATCTCTCTCTCTCTCTCTCTCTCTCTCCCTCTCCCTCTTTGCAGGACCCCCAGCCACAGCACCAGACCACAGAAAACAAATAGAGAACAATTTAAAGAAGTTTAGTAAAGATTTTAGGGTAAGTTGAATGTATTAAATTTCATTCATAAATACAAATTATTGAAAAGGTATAATCTAATTTGACCCTTTGTCTCTCTCCATCTCTCTCTCCATCTCTCTTTCCATCGCTCTCCATCTCTTTCCATCTCTCTCTCCATCTCTCTTTCCATCTCATCCCTAATTTACTTTCAGTTGCAGTCCAGCTCTAATCCAGACCCGGCGTTTGATCAGATGATGACAAAGCCTCCACGGGACTCAGGGGACAAGCCTAAGGATCTTCCCCAGGAGAAGAGCTCCATCGCTGGGCCGGAGGGTGAGGAGGGGCCCCCTGGTGCCTCCATGACCCCCAGTATCGCAGGTGCCAGCAAACCTGGCAGCCCAGGTGGTCCCTCCCCCTCTTCCTCTAACTCTGCCCTCCACGACCAGAAGAGGGCGGGGCCAGACGTGACATCACAGGGCGTCCAGACGTCTGCGCCCACCTTTGGGGGAGGAGCCAAGGCGGAGGAGAAGGAGGAGAAGGAGCTCCCAGAGTGAGTGGAGAGGAGGGGAGAGGAGAGGAGGGGGAAGAACTGGAGTTAGAAAGACTCTGGATCTTCTGTAGAAATGAACTGTACTGTAATGTGTGTGTGTGTGATGTCACTTCCTGCCTCTCCTTCCACAGCCAAGTGAGAAAGTCCACTCTGAACCCCAACGCCAAGGAGTTCAACCCCCGAGCCTCCCAGGTCTGAACCCCCCCCGCCTCACCCGGCCCCCAACCACCCCATGGATCTCCCACCCCCTGATGGCTGCGCACTGACTCACTGTGTCTGTGTGTGTGTCTGTGTCTGTATGTGTGTGCCCCCAGCCCAAGCCGGCCTCCACCCCGACCCCCCCTCGGCCCCAGGGCCAGCCCAGCCCCTCTGTGGTGGTCCAGCAGCCTCCAGCTGTGTACAGCCAGACTGTCTGCTTCCCTCAGATGTACCCTCTCACCCCTGTCAGTCCTGGGGTACAGGTGAGGACACACACACACACACACCCTCGCTCTCAGCTCCTCTATTTCCTTATTTTTGTCCACTGCCCACCTCCCCTAATATACAGTATCTCTCTCCACCTCTCCTGCACGATCTCTCTCCATCTCTCCTACACACTCTCTCTCTCCACTTCTCCCAAACACTCTCTCTCCCCCTCTCCTGCATGGTCTCTCTCTCTCGCTCTCTCCACCTCTCCCAAACACTCTCTCTCCCCCTCTCCTGCATGGTCTCTCGCTCTCTCCACCTCTCCCAAACACTCTCTCCCAAACACTCTCTCCACTGTGTGGAGCAGTTTCCTATGTTAGGGTCTCCTGTCCCCCTCATTCCTGGACACAGCTCTCTCCATCTCTGTCTGTCCCAAGGGCTCAGCACAGTGACAGGCAGCCTGTGTTAGCTCTGAAGGGCTCAGCTCAGTGACAGGCAGCCTGTGTTAGCTGTGAAGGGCTCAGCTCAGTGACAGGCAGCCTGTGTTAGCTGTGAAGGGCTCAGCTCAGTGACAGGCAGCCTGTGTTAGCTGTGAAGGGCTCAGCTCAGTGACAGCCTGATGGGCTGTGTAGATCTGTGTTCTCCACTAGCCTTCTGCTCCTTGACATGTTGTTTGTGAAGGAACCTTCCAGAAGCACACACAGAAACTCCTTCTCTCTGTCTGAGAGGCATGCCTTTCCCCCTCTTTTTCAAAGTGTATGAGTGTATGATTTTTTGCTCTGAGAACTTGTCCATGATCCAACATCGGTCACTTTGTAAGTGAAACGTTTTGGTGACCCACTAAAGAATGGTTCTTGTTTCCTTTCTCCCCCCATATCCCTCCCCTCTCCCTCTCCCTCTCTCTCTCTCTCTCACCCTCCCTCCCTCTTTCTCTCCCCCTCTCTCTCTCCCTCTCTCTCTTTCTCTCTCTCTCCATTAGAAAAGCCTAATATGGAAGGTTTGTGAATTTCCTCAGCTTTCTCCTTTGTCTCTAAAATATTTTCTATTCACTCTCTCACTCTCTCTCTCTGTCTCTTTACCTCCCCCTCTCTCCCTCTGTCTCTTTACCTCGCTCTCTCCGTCTCTCTGTCTCTCTCCCTCTCTCTCTCTCCCTCTCTCTCTATCTATCTCTCTATCTATCTCTCTATCTATCTCTCTATCTATCTCTCTCTCTGTCTCTCCTCTCTCTCTCTCTATCTCTCTCTATCTATATCTGTCTCCCTCTCTCTATCTCTCTCTCTATCTATCTCTGTCTCCCTCCCTCTCTCTCTCTCTCTCTCTATCTCTGTCTCCCTCCCTCCCTCTCTCCCTCTCTCTCTCTCTCTCTCTCTATAATCTCCATCTGATGTCTGACTGTAATTCCACACAGCTGTTTAACTGAAACAGGAGTTGAACCTCATCTTTGTTTTACTGGCT
>CM059344.1:928351-961578 GCA_030340685.1 Protosalanx chinensis
ATGGCTGCCGTTGATTTCAATGGAGTTGCTCACCTGGCGCATAGGGCCCCTTGATGCTCTGGGGCAATGAGAACGAGCAAATCGCGTTCTGGACACGCACTGCGCGCTTATGAGTGCTTGTGGAAGAGTTTGACCGGTAATGACGAATCTTCACAATCAAATGATGGATTTATAGGACACATCAACCGATGATGTTCTCAAAGTCATGGTTATAGACTATACGTGGTTAATTTAGTTTGTTAATTTAAGGAGAAGGATAAAACAAGTAATTTTTATTAAGGTTAATCTAAATGTAAAAATACGGGATTCTACACAATAATACAAGCGGTCATATTTATCAACCAAATGCCGGTAGGCAAATCTGTTTTGTCTATCAATGATCCCGTATGTGATATAGCCTACGACCTGGGCTTTTATGGCCTTTAGAAAACTTTTTGACGGTTTAGAAATCCATGAGTTAAAAATATGGAATAAAAAGATTAGCAATTCATAGTGGTTACAGCTGGAGGTGTCCTGAGAACCTTTTTACAGGCTTCTCTTTCACTATTACGGTCTATGGGAAAAATGCTTTCTGGGCCCCATGGGGATTTTATGTTGCAATACCACGCGTGGTAAAAAAAAATCATCACCCTGTCTCTTCTTCATGCCAGTCACTACGGCAACGCCACGACCATGGCGTGCGAGCGCTGTGACCCGTCCTGTAAGCAGTGTCTGAGTTGCCATGACGACTACCTGCTCCTGCCGCAGGGCGGGCGCTGTCTGAAGACGTGTTCGGAGAACTTCTACCATGACCGGGCCAAGACCTGCCGACGCTGCCACCCTACCTGCAAGACCTGCGGAGGTGAGGAGCTGGCTCTCTCTCTCTCTCTCTCTCACACACACACACACACACAGTCATACACACAGCTGTACACACCATACAACCTCCTCGCCTGTCTGCTGTGTGACCAGATCAGGGCGCTCTGGCCTGTACCAGCTGTTACCATGGCTACAGACAGTTTGCAGGGATTTGTGAGTCTGACTGTTCTCTTGGCTCCTACACTCCCTCAGAGGTAAGACAGACTCACCTTCTGTGTTCATGTGTTTTTGGAACTGTGTGTGTGTGAGTGTGTTCACGTGTGTGTGTGTGTGTGTGTGAGTGTGTTCACGTGTGTGTGTGTGTTTTCAGAGTTCCTCCCATGAGGGTTCCAGTTCTTTGGCTTCTGATGTGGACTGTGTTCCGTGCGATAGCTCGTGTCTGGACTGCCGCGGGCCCAGCCGCTGGAACTGCACTGTTTGCCCCGCCCTCCAGATCCTGGCGGACGATGAGAGACGGCCCACAATGCACCACTGCCACATGAGTGCTGCGACTGCAAGACCTCCTATGGTAAACACCCGTCACCCCATCACTCCTGGGCGACCCCAACTCCCATCAGCCTCCCATAAACTGACTTGTAACCCTGTCTGCCTTTCCAGAGGAGTGCATTCTGGGGGTGAACTTCCTGTTCGGCACCCCTGACGAGCTGGAAAAGGAGCAGGGAGGCCGGCCGGTTCTCTTCACTCTGATCTCCATCTTCATCATCGTTTCCATGGGGACCGTGGTCTTCCTACTCCAAGAGAGGCCCGGCCTTGAAGCCCACCGGCGGGTACGAGAAGCTGGGCGTGGATTTGGGCGGAGCCAAGCCTGTCGCTGACAGCAACTACGGGGAGTACAGCGACCGTATCCTGGAAGGAGAGGAAGATAATGATGATGAAGAGGAGGAGGACGATGACATTGTGTACATGGGCAAGGATGGTACGGTTTACAGGAAGTTCAGATACGGGCTGCTGGAGGAGGAGGAGCTTGAGATGGAGTATGATGATGAGAGCGTAACGTTTACCTGAGTGGGGGGGTGGGGGTGGGGGGGGGGGAATTCAACACACCTTGCCTGGCTCAGACTCTTGACAGCTGCACTGATATTTCTGTACCAATGTGGGTTCACTCCGTCAGTCTCTGTGAATTAAATCCAGGGCACCCCATGTGGACATATTTGCATATTCTGTCGATTTTCAAACCAAATACCTCAAAAGATAGGGGAACTTTTAAATGCTGATGTTGAACTGGGAAGGTTGGTTTCATTTAGATGTTGGGGCAGATTGATGCACTACAGCCTCAGCTTGTTAAGACCGTATCTCTAATTCAATCCATGTCTTTAAAGTAAACTTAGAATATATTGTTGATCTTGCACTAGGATTGTGTGCTTTCATTTGTTCTTGTGACTTGAAAGTATAACGGGTTTGAATAAATGTTTGTTGACTGATTTATAGGACATGAGTTGTTTTTAAAGAATATGTCTGCTCAGGAGCTACTGCTACACATATTACAACATGTAGTTCCACACAATCTCTGGTGGTTCAGTGGTAGGATTATTTCCTACTATGTGGAGAACCTGTATTCAATTCCCAGCCAAAACTGCTGATATAAATGTGTCTAGTATTAAACACATGTCCACTTTTGTCTACAACAGAAGTAAAAACACATAACTACACAGAGACACTCAAACTGAGGTACAACATGTAGTTCCACACATTCAAAGATGTTCACCTCTGGTGGTTGAGTGGTAGGTTTCATTCATATCATATGGAGAACATCAGTTCAAATCCCATCCAAGTCTGTTGTTATGAAGGCAATGATGAATTTCTACTTTCTAAAACATACCTCAACCTACTTTTGTCTAGAACAGATTTTCAACACAGACACATTCAGAGCAGTACAACATATAGTTCCAAACATTTGAAGATGTAAACCTCTGGTGGTTCAGTGGTAGCGATTATTCCTGCCATGTGGAGAACCCAGGTTCAAATCTCACCTGGAGCTTCGAATTCATCTACAATATCCAAAGTGTCTCAAACATGAGTGCAATAGATTTTGTCTACAACAGAACTTTGACACACTAACAGAGGTACAAGATATAGTTCCAAAACGTTAAATATGTGCAGCTCTGGTGGTTCAGTGGTAGGATTCCTTGCTACCATATGGGGAACTTGGGTTCAAACCTCAGCCAAAGCTGTCACTGCATCTGAAATATCTCACACAGGTACAATGAGTTTTGTCTACAACAGAACTTTGACAGAGTCACAGAGGTACAACATATAGTTCCAACACGTTAAAGATGTACAGCTCTGCTGGTTCAGTGGTAGGATTCCTTCCTACCATGTGGAGAACGTGGGTTCAAATCCCAGCCAAGGCATGAGAGTACATGTGTCACCTCTGGGGCAAAGGTGACAACCCACATGTAAGAATGTGGGTAATGGGCGTGTTCTCAGATACTCAATATGGAGTGTATACACATGCTCAGTAAGTATAACACACAGAGTGTGTGGAGGATGGCAGAGGAGGGGTGAGTGGGTGGGAGGAGAAAGGAGAAAGGAGAGATGGGAAAAGTAGTTTAAAAATGCCTTTGAAAATAAGAAAAAAATGTTATTTGTTTTATAATTTGATCTTTGCACTGTTTTATCATCTTTCTGATATCTGCCACTTGCCTCTCACAATTCACCCTCTCTCCAGTTTCCTTCATCTCCTCCACCTCTCACCGACCATCCTTATCCTCACAAGTGGATGTGTCTTGCCCAAGGACACACTGTCAAGCTGCCTCTGGGGGGAATCCAACCCACGAGCAGCCAATCCTGTCACCTGCAGCTTTGATAGGTTGAAGTGCCTTGCCCAAGGACACATCCCTGTAAGGTTGATATGATGAAGTGTCTTGCCCAAGGACACATTCCTGTGAGGTTGATAGGATCTAGTGCCTTGCCCAAGGACACATTCCTGTAGGGTGAAGTGCCTTGCCCAAGGACACATCACTGTAAGGTTGATAGGATCTAGTGCCTTGCCCAAGGACACATTCCTGTAGGGTGAAGTGCCTTGCCCAAGGACACATCACTGTAAGGTTGATAGGATCAAGTGTCTTGCCCAAGGACACAGCCGTGTTAGGTTGATATGGTGATGTGCCTTGCCCAAGGACACAGCCGTGTTAGGTTGATATGGTGAAGTGCCTCGCCCCAGGACACATTGTCTTTCTGCCTCTGGCAGGATTCGAACCCACGACTTTCAAGTGCCAGTTCAGCACCTTAACCATTCAGCCATTCGACTCCATGCCACACTGCCGGACAATTCTTTTCCTTGAGGGTCACTGTCCTGAAGGATCTAAGTGAAAAACACAATTTAAGCCTGGCATAAGCATTGAACCTATGTCTTTCCAGCAAATAAAATAAATAATTCAAAAAAGTATTAGCTTTCCTTGAGGTTTGAACCTGTGTACATCATGTTAAAGGTCATTACACAAGTGTCAAGAGCTTAACTGTTGAGCTAACAATGCCACAGGGAACTATGGAAGTGCTAATACCCATTCCTAAGGTGAAATCTTATGTGTATTTAATAATAATTATAATAATAACAATGAGATTTGAACCTGTGTTTTTCCAGGTAAATGTCATGATACATGAACCAAATATTTACCTATTGAGCCAACAGTGCCACAGGGTTTGTGCATGCTTAATACCCATCCCTAACATGACATTAAAAAAAAAAGTCAATAAATATATTCAGGTTGTCATGAGATTCGAACCCTTGTCTTTCTAGGTAAATGTCATGTAGTATGAACCAAATATTTACCCATTGAGCCAACAGTGCCATAAAGGTTTGAGGAAGTTCCAATGCCAATTCATAATGTGAAATCTTGTGTAAAAAAGGAAAAAGAAGATTTCAGCTTGGCATGAGATTTGAACCTGTGTCTTTCTAGAAAAATCTCAATTATGAACCAAATGTTAAACTACTGAGCTAACAGTGCCACAGAGCCCAAGACTGTCCAATAAACCCATCCTTAATGTAAAGCCTATGGTTTGTTCTATTTAAAAAAGTCAATAAATAAGTTCAGCTTGGCATGAGATTCGAACCTTTGTCTTTCTAGTTAAATGTCATGAAGTGTGAGCCAAAGTTTTACCCATTGAGCCAACAGTGCCATAAAGGTTTGAGGAAGTCATAATAACAATCCATAATGTGAAATCTTGTGTAAAAAAAAGAAAAGGAAAAATTCAGCTTGGCATGAGATTTGAACCTGTGTCTCTTTCGAAAAATCTCAATTATGAACCAAATGTTAAACTACTGAGCTAACAGTGCCACAGAGCCCAAGACTGTCCAATAAACCCATCCCTAATGTAAAGTCTATGGTTTGTTCTATTTAAAAAGTCAGTAACTATATTTAGCTTGTCATGAGATTTGAACCCTTGTCTTTCTAAGTAAATGTCATATATTATGAGTCAAATATTTACCTATTGAGCCAACAGTGCCACAAGGTTTTTTGCATGTCCTAATACCCATCCCTAACATGAAATCTTATGTTTGTACAAAAATACAAAAATTACACAGCTTGGCATGAGATTTGAACCTTTTGTCTTTCTAGATAAATGTCATGTATTATGAGCCAAATATTTAACTATTGAGCCAACAGTGCCACAGGTTTCTGCATGTCCTAATACCCATCCCTAACATGAAATCTTATGTTTGTACAAAAATACAAAAATTACACAGCTTGGCATCAGATTTGAACCTTTGTCTTTCTAGATAAATGTCATGTATTATGAGCCAAATATTTATCTGTTGAGCCAACAGTGCCACAAGGTTCTATGCATGTCCTAATACCCATCCCTAACATAAAATCTTATGTTTGTACAAAAATAAAATAAAAAACACAGCTTGGCATGAGATTCGAACGTCTGTCTATCTAGACAAATGTCATGTATTATGAGCCAAATATTTATCTATTGAGCCAACAGTGCCACAGGTTTTTGCATGTCCTAATACCCATCCCTAACATGAAATCTTATGTTTGTACAAAAATACAGAAATTACACAGCTTGACATGAGATTTGAACCTTTGTCTTTCTAGATAAATAACATAAATTAAGAGCCAAATATTTATCTATTGAGCCAACAGTGCCACAGATTTTCTGCATGTCCTAATACCCATCCCTAACATGAAATCTTATGTTTGTACACAAATAAAAAGATACACAGCTTGGCATGAGATTTGAACCTTTGTCTTTCTAGATAAATGTCATATATTATGAGCCAAATATTTATCTATTGAGCCAACAGTGCCAATAGGTTCTATGCATGTCCTAATACCCATCCCTAACATGAAATCTTATGTTTGTACAAAAATAAAATTAAAAACACAGCTTGGCATGAGATTCAAACCTCTGTCTTTCTAGATAAATGTCATGTATTATGAGCCAAATATTTATCTATTGAGCCAACAGTGCCACAGGTTTCTGCATGTCCTAATACCCATCCCTAACATGAAATCTTATGTTTGTACAAAAATACAAAAATTACACAGCTTGGCATCAGATTTGAACCTTTGTCTTTCTAGATAAATGTCATGTATTATGAGCCAAATATTTATCTGTTGAGCCAACAGTGCCACAAGGTTCTATGCATGTCCTAATACCCATCCCTAACATAAAATCTTATGTTTGTACAAAAATAAAATAAAAAACACAGCTTGGCATGAGATTCGAACGTCTGTCTATCTAGACAAATGTCATGTATTATGAGCCAAATATTTATCTATTGAGCCAACAGTGCCACAGGTTTTTGCATGTCCTAATACCCATCCCTAACATGAAATCTTATGTTTGTACAAAAATACAGAAATTACACAGCTTGACATGAGATTTGAACCTTTGTCTTTCTAGATAAATAACATAAATTAAGAGCCAAATATTTATCTATTGAGCCAACAGTGCCACAGATTTTCTGCATGTCCTAATACCCATCCCTAACATGAAATCTTATGTTTGTACACAAATAAAAAGATACACAGCTTGGCATGAGATTTGAACCTTTGTCTTTCTAGATAAATGTCATATATTATGAGCCAAATATTTATCTATTGAGCCAACAGTGCCAATAGGTTCTATGCATGTCCTAATACCCATCCCTAACATGAAATCTTATGTTTGTACAAAAATAAAATTAAAAACACAGCTTGGCATGAGATTCAAACCTCTGTCTTTCTAGATAAATGTCATGTATTATGAGCCAAATATTTATCTATTGAGCCAACAGTGCCACAGGTTTCTGCATGTCCTAATACCCATCCCTAACATGAAATCTTATGTTTGTACAAAAATACAAAAATTACACAGCTTGACATGAGATTTGAACCTTTGTCTTTCTAGATAAATAACATCAATTATGAGCCAAATATTTATCTATTGAGCCAACAGTGCCACAGATTTTCTGCATGTCCTAATACCCATCCCTAACATGAAATCTTATGTTTGTACAAAAATACAAAAATTACACAGCTTGACATGAGATTTGAACCTTTGTCTTTCTAGATAAATAACATCAATTATGAGCCAAATATTTATCTATTGAGCCAACAGTGCCACAGATTTTCTGCATGTCCTAATACCCATCCCTAACATAAAATCTTATGTTTGTACAAAAATAAAAAGATACACAGCTTGGCATGAGATTTGAACCTTTGTCTTTCTAGATAAATGTCATATATTATGAGCCAAATATTTATCTATTGAGCCAACAGTGCCACAGGTTTCTGCATGTCCTAATACCCATCCCTAACATGAAATCTTATGTTTGTACAAAAATAAAATTAAAAACACAGCTTGGCATGAGATTCGAACCTCTGTCTTTCTAGATAAATGTCATGTATTATGAGCCAAATATTTATCTATTGAGCCAACAGTGCCACAGGTTTCTGCATGTCCTAATACCCATCCCTAACATGAAATCTTATGTTTGTACAAAAATACAAAAATTACACAGCTTGACATGAGATTTGAACCTTTGTCTTTCTAGATAAATAACATAAATTATGAGCCAAATATTTATCTATTGAGCCAACAGTGCCACAGGTTTTCTGCATGTCCTAATACCCATCCCTAACATGAAATCTTATGTTTGTACAAAAAATACAAAAAATAATCAGCTTGGCATGAGATTTGAACCTTTGTCTTTCCAGATAAATGTCATGTATTATGAGCCAAATATTCATCTGTTGAGCCAACAGTGCCAATACGTTCTATGCATGTCCTAATACCCATCCCTAACATGAAATCTTATGTTTGTGCAAAAATTAAATAAAAAACACAGCTTGGCATAAGATTCGAACCTATGTCTTTCTAAATAAATGTCATGTATTATGAGCCAAATATTTATCTATTGAGCCAACAGTGCCACAACGTTCCAAACATGTCCTAATACCCATCCCTAAAATAAAATCTTATGTTTGTACAAAAAATAAAAAATAAAATCAGCTTGGCATGAGATTTGAACCTCTGTCTTTCTAGATAAATGTCATGTTTTATGAGCCAAACATTGATATATTGAGCCAACAGTGCCACAGGTTTTCTGCATGTCCTAATACCCATCCCTAACATGAAATCTTATGTTTGTACAAAAATAAAATAAAAAACACAGCTTGGCATGAGATTCGAACTTCTGTCTATCTAGATAAATGTCATGTATTATGAGCCAAATATTTATCTATTGAGCCAACAGTGCCACAGATTTTCTGTATATCCTAATACCCATTCCTAATGTGAAATAGTGTGGAAAGAAAATCAATAATAAATGTAGCTGTCAGCAGCGATGGTGGATTCCTCCTAGAACAATTGATGAAAATGATATATAATTCAAAATGCAATCTGCATGTTTGGTGTGAATACATCCAAAACTGTAGTGCCCCCTGTGCTGTAACGGACAAAGGATTGTAAACATCAAAAATCCTATTGATAACTGACGGAGGAGACCTAATAACAGTATAGCAAACTAAAATCTTTATATACATTTTTATTTTTTCTACTGTCTTTTTTCAAACTTTTCGTCATCCATGGATTGACTCTTTATGGATATCAAAAGCGTTTTACAAGCTGATTTTCAGGTTCAGTGAGTAACAAACACAAAATAACCCTGATTTGGCCTTGCAGGGTTGGCCTTGCTGTAATAATAACTTAATAACAGTGTAACAACGAGGTAATAACTGGTAAAAAGTGTAACAACAACTTAATAACAGTGTAACAACAACTTAATAACAGTGTAACAACATGGTAATAACTAGTAAAAGTTTAATAACCACGTAATAACAGTTTAACAATGTAGTTATAACTGATATAAAGTGTAACAACAACTTAATACCAGTGTATTCACTTTGTAGAAAGTATAATAACAACATAATAACAGTGAGTAACAAACACAAAATAACCCTTATTTAGCCTTGCTGACACATCAGGATTCATTGCTGAAAAAGTCATCTGACGACTAACCACAGCTAAAACTATGTAAAAAGTAATAATAACGTAATAACAATGTAACAACGTGGTAATAACTGGTAAAAAGTTTAATAACAACGTAATAACAGTGTAATAACTGGTAAAAAGTTTAATAACAATGTAATAACAGTGTAACAACGTGGTAATAACTGGTAAAAAGTTTAATAACAACATAATAACAGTATAACAATGTAGTAATAACTGGTATAAAGTGTAACAACAACTGGTATAAAGTGTAACAACAACTTAATAACAGTGTAACAACATGGTAATAACTAGTAAAAAGTTTAATAACAACGTAATAACAGTGTAACAATGTAGTGACAACTGGTATAAAGTGTAACAACAACTTAATACCAGTGTATTGACTTTGTAGAAAGTATAATAACAACATAATAACAGTGAGTAACAAACACAAAATAACCCTTATTTAGCCTTGCTGACACATCAGGATTCATTGCTGAAAAAGTCATCTGACAACTAACCACAGCTAAAACTATGTAAAAAGTAATAATAACGTAATAACAATGTAACAACGTGGTAATAACTGCTAAAAAGTTTAATAACAACGTAATAACAGTGTAATACCTGGTAAAAAGTTTAATAACAATGTAATAACAGTGTAACAACGTGGTAATAACTGGTAAAAAGTTTAATAACAACATAATAACAGTATAACAATGTAGTAATAACTGGTATAAAGTGTAACAACAACTTAATAACAGTGTAACAACAACTTAATAACAGTGTAACAACATGGTAATAACTAGTAAAAAGTTTAATAACAACGTAATAACAGTGTAACAATGTAGTGACAACTGGTATAAAGTGTAACAACCACTTAATACCAGTGTATTCACTTTGTAGAAAGTATAATAACAACATAATAACAGTGAGTATAAAAAAACAAAATAACCCCTATTTAGCCTTGCTGACACATCAGGATTCATTGCTGCAAAAGTCATCGGACCACTAACCACAGCTGAAACTATTTAAAAAGTAATAATAACTTAATAACAATGTAACAACGTGGTAATAACTGGTAAAAGTGTAATAGCAACCTAATAACAGTGTAACAATGTAATAATAACTGGTATAAAGTGTAACAACAACTTAACAACAGTGTAAGAATGTAGTAATAACTGGTAAGAAATTTCATAACAACGTATTAACAGTTTAACAATGTAGTAAAAACTGGTATAAAATGTAACAACAATTTAACAACAGTGTAACTATGTGGTAATAAATGGTATAAAGTTTAATACCAACTTAATACCAGTGTATTCCCTTTGTAGAAAGTATAATAACAACATAATAAGGGTGTAACAACTTCTTAAAACCAGTTAAAAAGTGTAATAACAGTATAGCAACTTACAATCTTTATATAAATTGTTCTTCTTTCTACTGTCTTTTTTCAAACTTTTAGTCATCCATGGTTTGATTCCTTTGAATTTAACTCAAAGTATAAACCACAATCAAAAGCGTTTTACAAGCTGATTTCCAAGTTCAGTGAGTAACAAACACAAAATAACCCTTATTTAGCCACCCATAGCCACACTCTTTTTTAATAATAATAATAAATCAGCTTGGCATGACATTCGAACCACTGTCATTCCAGCTACTGATAAAATAAATAAAACCATTTGAATCTGTGACATATTCATCTTTCATCTTATATTCTAAAGTGTTGAGCTACACCTAACTATGAGTTATGACTGCTCACAATCTCACACTTGTTTGTGAAACACACCTGGCAATCATTTGCACTGATTGGCATTAAGATCACATGACTCCTACTACCTATCCAGATGAATGAGATCTAATGCAACAATCCCCAGGGTAGAAACAGTTAGCAGATCTAGCTCTAACATTGAGTCTATGGATGAAAGCGTCTGCTAAATGAATAAATGTAAATGAATGAGAGTCTATGAAGCTAGATGGCTACATTTGGTCCTTTCGCCTGATCGTGGTGGATAATTCTCTGATTTGATTGAAGTTTTAGCAAGTTCAGAATGGATTAGAGATAATAAATTATTTGTGTGTTGTCATGCGTTCAGGAATACAGGATACATGTGAATCAAATAATTCTGTCTATTGCCCTATGGCCAAGTTGGTTAGTTTAATGCAGGTGAAATGAGCTAAAAAAGTTCTGAGCATTATCATTATTTTTACTGTAAGACTGTTATGACCCAGGGTCATAATTTGTATATGTGTTGTGGTATAGTTATAGGTAAATTGTTATTTATTGTGTGTTGTTCCTCCCTGCCTAATGGTGGTGCTACCACTCTTAAGGTCTCTTTTTCTCTCCAGGTGCTGCCTGCTGATTGGGTGATGAACTGGTGGAGCTATAAAAGGAGTGCAGCTGGAGACATTCAGCCTCTTATCTTGACCTACTCCCAACTGCATCAGGCTGTAGTCCATTAGATTGTGTTTTGTGAAATTGTACTTGTTTTAATTTGTACTTGTCTATATTTGTACTTGTCTGCGTTAGCAGATGCTAGTGCCTATGCCTAGTTGTCCAGGTAGTTGTAGTTGATATGGAGACAGGTTAGAAACCTGTTTTTTGTTTTCCTTGTTTTGGGTAGTTAAGTTCGTTTCTGCTAGATTGTTTGTTGTTTTGGCCCATACTCACCCTGAAGCCTAACACTACCATAGCTGATTAAAGTATCGTTTATTTGACTGCAGTATCTGTGACTTTGGTCATTTGTTTGGGAGCGCGGAAAGAGGGGAACGTCCTTTCCTTGTTGGGTACGGTTCCCCGAGGCCGGACTTAACAAAGACATTGTAGACTGGCTGGATGACAAAATGAGCCTAGCTTAGTAGCCTACTTTCGTGTCTTTCATTCTAAACCAAATAGTCTTTAATGTGAGAAGACTTCACCAATCACCAACAATGACAATAAGTTAGTGGGCAGCATTCTAATTTCTTACTACACTATTATTATTTATGGGGTCAGTACTAGGGTATTGGCTAAGTTGCTTGGTTGGCCTGCAAATATAGCAGTTCTTTATGTAGCCTAGATGGTAGGGACAATGTAGGCTACATAACTGACAGAAAACATTAATCATTTTGTCTGTTATGTAAATGCAGCAGGTATCTGTACATTCCAGTAATTCTAGCCTAGGCATATTTAAAGCCAACACCACTCACCAAAGATTTGAGTGAAAAGTGAAGTCAATGTCTTTGTTCAACTAGTAGTCCTAGGGTAAGCTCCTATTTAGACATGTAAAAAAATGCCTGTTAGATGTAGCTAGAAACTATGCAAGTTAGCCTACAATTACACTTTTGTTCATTGCTAGTTTTATATTACTGTGATTGAGTGGTGCAGTGTATTTTTATACTGTTAATAAATGACACGTTTGGAAGTATTTCATGTGTCCACCCTCACTGATTCCTGTTAAGTCAGAGCATATCTCAAGGTATACAGTTAAGGTATACTGTTAAGGAATACTGTTAAGGTATACTGTTCAGGAATACTGTTAAGGTTTACTGTTAAGGTATACTGTTCAGGTATACTGTTAAGGTACTATTTGGGTATACTGTTAAGGTATACTGTTAAGGTTTACTGTTAAGGTTTACTGTTAAGGTACTATTTGGGTATACTGTTTAGGTTTACTGTTAAGGTATACTGTTTAGGTACAGTGTAGGTATAATGTTTAGTTATACTGTTTAGGTTTACTGTTTAGGTATAATGTTTAGGTATAATGTTTAGATATGCCAGAGTGGATTTGTTGTCCCAGTCTGCCCCTGCAACACAGTAAACTACACTGTACAGCAATAAAACATCAAGTAAAACCACTGTCAAAACAACAAAGATATAAGGTACATCATCAATACCTAGTAAAATATACTATACAGCAACATTGTAAGAGTTATGCACATATTCAATACAAAGTAACTTACAATATAAATTTAACAGATTACACAGAACATATTCAATACTGTGCAAGCCATCATCAATACAACAGTAAACTTATACACAGTACTGTCATTACAACATTGTACAATATAGTCTATACAGTGCAATATGAAGCAATTAGAATCAGTGTTACACATCAATAGTTACACAGTATAAATACAAAGCAAGTATAGCACAATATCAATACAACACCACAGAACTGTTTCAATACAGAGTGGAATAAGAATCTTCATAAAGTTTATTATACAAGCTAATGTCAATATCACAAGTAGTAGTCAGTGCAATTTGAAACCATTCCAATCAGTTTAGCCAGTATAATGTCAATACAACACTATAAAATACACTACAAACAATATAATTACAAAGTATAATGTGGAACCATTCCAATGTTTATTTTCCACAGATAATGTGTCAAGACATGTCATACAATACAGAGCACATAACATCCATTCTAATAGTTCAAGCACAAAAATTGATTATAGAAGACTTTATTACCAGTGCTAAAAGTAAGCAAACATACAAATAAATATAAATAAAGTTCAACATATTACAATTGTTTCTGCACACATGTCATTTTATGTATAATAAAATGACATGTTAAATAATAAACATAAAGTTTATTACAGCAAATGGATCCCCCCCCCCAAAAAATAAAATAAATAAAACTTTAACACTGTTTTAACTGGACGCAACACGAGCGACGCAACACGAGCGACGGGACGCATTTTGATGGCACGAACGCAACTATATTTTTAAGTCTCTTTTATTGACGTTGTTAGTGTACGATGTGACGCAACAGTCGCAAGCTCACACCCAGTTAGGACACAGTGTTAAACTTCCCTCGCAGAAGGCTGAGACATTCATACCAAGAATACATTCTAACCTTCATATTACAGAGATTGTGGTAACAGTTTACAATATTTTCCAAAAAAGGCAATTAAACAAGATATCTGGAACAGGAAGTGATGAATATTAGTCATCTCTGGGACAGGAAGTAACATCTCAGGTGTTACTGTCTAGGATGTTACTGTCTGTAGGCAGCAAAGAACAAGACTATTAGCACTCAGTGAACAAACATTGTTCCATTATAATCTGAGTTCTCCAGCTGTGTTAGGGTCTCACCTGTACTTTCCCCTTGGAGACGCTGGTGCAGCAGTGACAGTGTGAGGCTCAGGGCAGTAATCCTCTGATCCTCCTACACAGATTGACAGACAAGATCCTTGTTATTGCAGTGCCATTATCACATGCCAGTTTCTGCACATGCAAGTACTTTGTGATGTTATGTTATCAGGTCCCTGGTACCAGCTACTCAGGATGAACAGATTCAAGTACAGCAATCAACCAGCCACATCACAGCATGCAGACAGACAGAAACTCACCTGTCTATAAAGACTGGCAGGATGTCAGTGTAGACCCTGAGTAGAGGCAGCTTGTGCTCCAGCTTCATGGACCATGTGGAAGAACGACAAATCAGTACTGAACCAATCAAATACATGGAATAAAAACAAGTCTTCAAGAAAACCATATTCTACTGCCTGTATGAGGAACAGTCATGTGATCTGGTTATACCTGTATGAGGCTCCAGGTGTACAGGGGGAAGAAGGTAGAGAACCTCAGCTCTGTTGAACAAGGAGGGAAACATGCACAACAGGTAAAGACTGTCCACTACACAGTACAATAACACCACAACAGTATAACAGTACAATCAGCACCCAGTGACGAAACCATAGTGAAAGATTTAGAGTTTAGTTTTTCATCTCATCTTCCTTTTCTTCAGATACTTCACCCCTCTCCCTTATTGCCAACGGAGGCCTTGAAGGCCCCCAGCAGAACTGAGGCCCCAGTCGAAGCACTCTCCAGTACTCCTACCAGGGACTCAAAGAAGGCCAGGTCCTCTGCACTAAAGCACAGCGACGCCACCCTGTGGGTCCCCTGGACTAAAGCAGAGAACGCCAGCCTGTTGTTCACTGAGCTGTGGGGCTATAAAGATAGCCCACATCAGCACACTGGCAATACTGTTTTTTTTTTCTTTTTTTTTTAGGGGGTATTCTTTTTTTTGCAATCTGAAATGTAAAAGGATTATAAAATGGAAAAAATAAACTACACAGTGAAACAGTACAATCAGCACCCAGTAACAAAACAAACATCCTGGAATATTTGGAGTTTAGTTTTAATTCAATCTCATCTTCCTTTTCTTCAGATACTTCACCCCTCTCCCTTATTGCCAACGGAGGCCTTGAAGGCCCCCAGCAGAACTGAGGCCCCAGTCGAAGCACTCTCCAGTACTCCTACCAGGGACTCAAAGAAGGCCAGGTCCTCTGCACTAAAGCACAGCGACGCCACCCTGTGGGTCCCCTGGACTAAAGCAGAGAATCGCCAGCCTGTTGTTCACTGAGCTGTGGGGCTATAAAGATAGCCCACATCAGCACACTGGCAATACTGTTTATTTTTTTTATTTTTATTTTTAGGGGGTATTCTTTTTTTGCAATCTGAAATGTAAAAGGATTATAAGATGGAAAAAAATAAACTACACAGTGAAACAGTACAATCAGCACCCAGTAACAAAACAAACATCCTGGAATATTTGGAGTTTAGTTTTAATTCAATCTCATCTTCCTTTTCTTCAGATACTTCACCCCCTCTCCCTTATTGCCAACGGAGGCCTTGAAGGCCCCCAGCAGAACTGAGGCCCTAGTCGAAGCACTCTCCAGTACTCCTACCAGGGACTCAAAGAAGGCCAGGTCCTCTGCACTAAAGCACAGCGACGCCACCCTGTGGGTCCCCTGGACTAAAGCAGAGAACGCCAGCCTGTTGTTCACTGAGCTGTGGGGCTATAAAGATAGCCCACATCAGCACACTGGCAATACTGTTTTTTTTTTTTTTTTTTTTTTTTAGGGGGTATTTTTTTTTTGCAATCTGAAATGTAAAAGGATTATAAGATGGAAAAAAAATAAACTACACAGTGAAACAGTACAATCAGCACCCAGTAACAAAACAAACATCCTGGAATATTTGGAGTTTAGTTTTAATTCAATCTCATCTTCCTTTTCTTCAGATACTTCACCCCTCTCCCTTATTGCCAACGGAGGCCTTGAAGGCCCCCAGCAGAACTGAGGCCCTAGTCGAAGCACTCTCCAGTACTCCTACCAGGGACTCAAAGAAGGCCAGGTCCTCTGCACTAAAGCACAGCGACGCCACCCTGTGGGTCCCCTGGACTAAAGCAGAGAACGCCAGCCTGTTGTTCACTGAGCTGTGGGGCTATAAAGATAGCCCACATCAGCACACTGGCAATACTGTTTTGTTTTTAGGGGGTATTGTTTTATTTTTTTTGCAATCTGAAATGTAAAAGGATTATAAAATGGAAAAAACTAAACTATAAATACCCAAGTATGTACAGTAATGCAACAAGATCGGTGGAACTCCTGCAGATAACAGCTTCCATCCCATGGCTGCACCTGGGAACACAAGAACAGAGACACAGAAACATGGAGCAGGTCTGACCTGCTCCCAGCCATGTGGACACAGATTCTGCTATTCTGGGACTGGACGACCCTGAGCAAAGGCTCCGGACCACAAAGTCCTGAAAAGGGGGGGGAGAAAAAACAAAAATGTCTGGCCCATGGCTGTGCCTGGAAAGTCTGTCCATTAAAAAATGAACAGAACCAGAGACAAAAAGGGCAGCAGCAGGTCTGACTTGCTACCAACCATGTGAAAACATAGTAATGGACTGGTCAGAAAAACAAAGTGTTAAAGAAATTGTGAACCGCTCTTAGTCTGGCTAGTCACCTAGGACCTGTTTAACATGGGCGACCCAACCAGGGTCATGATGCCTCAGACAACAGCTCCTAGGATCATACAAGCACTCAAACCCCTCCACCACGTTAAGGTGGCGGTTCATGGAGGGGATGTGGAATAGTGAAAACTAATGAAGGACAATCTCACTGAAAGATAATCTAATTCTATAGTTAGTCTCAAAACTAATTTCAGTTTTCAAAAGCCAGGTACAGAACTCAAGAGTAGCATACATAAAAAGTACAGAAAGTTATATAATAATACAAGAGATGTAATAAGACACAAAAACAATAGATGCATTAAAATCTGAACAGGCCAAGAAAAAGAACAGCAGGATGGCTGCAGATTAACATATGAACAATCAGCGTGCTTACCTGGAAGACGCCGACTGCAGCGCCATGCTGGATCTGATCTGGAGCTCAGCAAGGTGGGAGAACTTACCAAGAGGAACCCGCTTCCCTTCACTTCTCTAGCGTCGTTTCAAAAAAAAAAGAAAGAAAGCAAAAAAAATACAAACGTTTGATACATGCTCATTCCGCCATTCCTGCAGGTGTTCGTCAGTGGATCCATGCAGCATGTGGTTAATTGGCCGACCACGCCCCTTCATAGACTGCGTGCAGACACACCTGGTCTTAATGGCAGATTCAATTAAGGTGGAAGTTGGCTCACCGCCACCTACTGTTTGGGAGTGTGATAGTCGGCGGCCTGCACTATCGCAAATAAACGTATTAACCATATAATACTAAAGCTAAAGACCTAAACTCCAGAACCAATTCACCTGATTATGATGTAAATACCCTCAAATTAAAGCTGAAAGTCTGCACTTAAAGCCCATCTTGACTGTTTCATTTCAAAGAAATTGTGGATGTGTACACAGCCAAAATAATGAGACTTCCCAGAGTCTCCAGGGAAATTTCCAGGGGGAGACACACCCCCCCTCCCTTACCGAGTTCACTGTCAGTAACCTGAACACACCTGCTCATCACTGCTCCTAAGTTACTAACCCACCACACTACAGCTTTCTGGTGTTACCTGACCTTTTCTCGGGGCGTTTTTCATTTGCCTCTTCCAACCTGCGCTTTATGATTTTGCACCAGTGCTCCTTAATAAACCCTTCAGTCGTGTTGCGCTTTAGGAACTACGCCTGTAATGCTCACATGAAACCACTAGGTGGCGATATTGCAGCGCAACCGAATGGAGGCGTTTGAAAAGTCGTCCTTTTAAAAACTTCCATAGGGTTTAAAGTTTATTGGTATTCACTTCCAAACGTTATGAATTTCAACGGTAAAACATCAAATGATGTGATTTACACTCAGTTTTTAACGGCTTTATTCAAGTTGAGATGATCCAAATTCAGTGTCTTATGACATACAAAATACAGGTCAACCCCCCCAAATAAAACCCCACAGACACTAGCTTTAAACGAAACCCTCTTTATTAAGTAACTTTAATATCAGAAAAATAAAACTCTTAATTCTCTTTACAGCAAATATATAATATCAGTGCTTTGGCCGCATCAACTTAAAAGGCCAGTTATCATAAAATATAATTCGCTTTAAACTTGACTCACTTTGTAGAATCTATATATGCCATAAGACCTCCCTACATATACATAACAAAAGTGTAGTAAAATTAGCAAATACTTAAACTGTTGGTACAGCGTTGATAATATCATATATATTATATATAGGATACATTTAACCATTCTTAATTTTGGTCGCATACAGACATCTACACAGTCTATACTTGTCCATATCTTTGACCTTTTGCAGCGTACATTGCAAGTACATTATGAACACATGCATCCCATTACTTCCGTTTCCATGACTACACAGCGACAAATCTTGTTTATCAATACTGGGTGAGACTATCTACAGCAGTGTTTCCCAAACCCTGGTCCTCAGGTTAACACCTGTCCTGCATGTTTTAGATGTTTCCCTGCTCCAACACACCTGATTTAAAGGAATAGGTCATTATTCAGCTCTGAGGAAGATGTTGACTTGAATCAGGTGTGCTGGAGCAGGTAAACATCTCAAGCAGGACAGGTGTTCCCTGAGGACCAGGGCTGGGGAACAGTGATCTATACTACAAGCATATAGCATCGATGATCTGGAGGAACACTGAAACTAAGACTTTCTGGGTTTTCCTCATATTAGACTAGAGAGTGTGATATTCAAAAATAAAAAAAGAATCTTGCTTTGTAAACATTTTTTTTAATAATATATCTATAGATCTATATTGTTTGTATATATATGAAATGTAACTTCAAGTGAAATAAAAAATAAATTTCTGTATTTGTATATATATATATATATATTACCAGTCATCATCAATTATAATAACAATAATAATCGATACACAAATGTCAAGGTTTAACTTGAGAGATTAAGGACAAACAGGAAGTCCAACAGGAAGTACTTCCTGGAGATATAAGGAGGCTGGAAACCAGCCTGGTGGACGGTGGAGGACTGACAAACACAGAAGAAGAGTCTACCCCCCCCCCCTTCCCCCTCCAGCTTCTGTGATGGAATAAACCAGCCAATCAGATACAGGGGGGGGGGGGTAATGGACCATAGGGGGTCTAGGTTACACCCCTCTAGCCTGTCCTATCTCAATGATAAATATGCTAGGGGGAGAAAGTGCACAATATAGGAGCTTTGGGGGAAATCAGCCAATCGGTACTCTTCGGTCATCAGTTGCAGGGTAGATTAAAGAAAAGACTAAAATAATGTGTTGTGTGCTGGCGTGAGCACATGGGGTTAAAACCTTGCACACATGAAGGCAGCTCAAATAAAGAGTGTTTCTCTTTAAGTAGGCATCAGGCAATCCTTATGTTATTGTGCTGTTCACGTTCCAACACAGCATGTTCACACTGCCCCATTCACAATTAAAAGCAGAGCAGCTGGGGATAAATACTTTAAAGGTAGTTCAAGGGCGCGTTTGATCGAGCTCTCACTGTGCACTTTTGGAATCGTTGTGTTGGTTACATCTCGCTGGGTTGATGCGAAACAAGCCCACCCCTGAATGGTTTAGTGGATCAGTGATCTGATGCAGGGATGGAAAGATAATGACAGTCAGGCCCGGGTGGGGATGACCCTACAAGCGAATCTAACGCTCCTGTCACACAGGGCCTGGACTAGTCGGGTGCAAATGAGGAGTTTAGGATTGTTTGATTAAAAAATACAAGCTTTCTAAAAAATTAAAAAAAGCCTCTGAATTAATGTAGAGGTCTATGGTAACACACTGTGCCCATGAAACCAGTTGTGAGTTATTTGATCAACTCAAAATGGAATTAGGCACAAGTTTACTGTAAACAGATGTCTAGTTTGTGTGTTTTCCCTACGTAGCAAAGCAATGGCATTAGTGAGGTGGCACATGGTGTATCGCTACAGACCGGCCATCTTGTCTACTTTGAGGACACAGAGGCAAATAAGAAGAGGCCATAGTCATCGTGTCAAAACACAACGCAGCAACTATTTTTAAGAAGAACGAAAAAGGGGGAATGAAAATGTCTCAAACAAGCTTGATCCTAAAGCCAGTTAAGCTTCCACATTCAAATTTAACAGTCGCTCCAAAAAAAACAAAATAAAAGTTCAGTGAATAAAAAAAACAACAAATAGAATTCAATTGGTAGGTGGATTATTAATAACAAGGGTTTTAGAAAATAAAAGATAAGTAACCATAGAGGAATCTCAATGCTACATGGGAGGGTTAAAGACTCCTTCCAGGAGGAAGATCAGAGGCCAGCAGGTGACTCTTCTCACCCCAGTCACCTGCTCCCTTCCTGGGCACGGCTCACAGGCTGCGCAGCCTTATAGCCTGGGTGACGGGGGTCTGGCATAGGGGGCAGAGGGCGTCTGGGCTCTGGCAGATGCGGGTGGAACACTCGATGCAGAAGAGGTTGTGTCCACAAGGGACAAGGGCGGCCAGGAGCTCTCTCTCCAGGCACCGCAGGCACTCCAGGCGACCCTTGTGGGTGGAGGAAGAGGAGGATGAGGAGGATGAGGAGTCGGGAGGGGAGGAGGACGAGGAGTCGGGAGGGGAGGAGGAAGAGGCACCGCTGTCGCTGGAGGAGGAGAAGGCGGGGTCGTAGGAGGGGAAGTTGTTGGGGTCAGACATGGAAGGGGGTGAGGGGGTGGCAGGGGGGGCTCTTTGGACGTGCTGGGCCAGAGGGTGCTCAAGGGCATCAGGGAAAGAGGGGGAGAGGCGGGGGGTCCCTGGGTGGCTGTCCCCCCGAGAGGGGGCAGAGGCTTGGGGGAGGGAGGGAGCCGGGGGCTTGCGGCCCTCGAACGGGGAGGTGGCCTGCTCGAAGGGGCTCCACACCACCTGGCCTTGAGGGGTGGGGGCGTTCAGGGAGTCGAATCCAGCAGCCCCCAGTGCTGCCATGTCATCAGCTGGGCCGAGGGGGAGCAGGGTGTCACCGAACCAGAAGCTGGCTCCTCCAGCAGAACCCCCACCCCCACCGCTGCTGCTGCTGCTGCTGTTGTTGTTGTTGTTGAAGGGGCTGGTGGGGCTGAAGTCCGCCATGCGGTTCCCCCCGCCGCCGCCGTAGAACGAGTCGGTGGAACCGCTTCCCAGAGAGCTGGAACTGTCGTTCCGGTACGTGGCGCTCATGCGCACGCCTCCACCCCCTGCGCTCGCTCGCTGGGCCGCCGCGTTCGCCTGGAGCCACGCCCCGCCGCAGCCCCCGGCAACCGCCGCCTCGAAGCTGACGTCCGTGCCGTTGTAGTGGAAGTCGTTGTCGTCGGCGCCGGGTACCTCCACGGCGTTCCCTGTACGGAGGGCGATGTGCGCCTCGATCTCCTCCCGGGCACGGTCCACGTTCTCAGGCATGCCCGACACCTCGAACACCGGCTCCTTGTCTCTGCTGGGCGTCACGATGTACGTGTGCGTCTGCTGCTGGATACGCTTGATCGTCGCCCCTTCAGACAACAAGACAATTTCCAATACAAAAGGTTGTTTTGGCAACTTTTCACTGCTTGGCAACAAACAGCACTACAGTACAGTGTTACGGTAATACCTCATTTTTAATACCTAATTTACATAACAATGTACCACAGCACAGTGTAGTCAGGGTAACAATGTACCACAGCACAGTGTAGTCAGGGTAACAATGTACCACAGCACAGTGTAGTCAGGGTAACAATGTACCACAGCACAGTGTAGTCAGGGTAACAATGTACCACAGCACAGTGTAGTCAGGGTAACAATGTACCACAGCACAGTGTAGTCAGGGTAACAATGTATCACAGCACAGTGTCACAGTAACAATGTACCACAGCACAGTGTAGTCAGGGTAACAATGTATCACAGCACAGTGTCACAGTAACAATGTACCACAGCACAGTGTCACAGTAACAATGTATCACAGCACAGTGTCACAGTAACAATGTATCACAGCACAGTGTCACAGTAACAATGTACCACAGCACAGTGTCACAGTAACAATGTACCACAGCGTCACAGTAACAATGTATCACAGCACAGTGTCACAGTAACAATGTATCACAGCACAGTGTCACAGTAACAATGTACCACAGCACAGTGTCACAGTAACAATGTATCACAGCACAGTGTCACAGTAACAATGTATCACAGCACAGTGTCACAGTAACAATGTACCACAGCACAGTGTCACAGTAACAATGTACCACAGCACAGTGTCACAGTAACAATGTACCACAGCACAGTGTCACAGTAACAATGTATCACAGCACAGTGTCACAGTAACAATGTACCACAGCACAGTGTCACAGTAACAATGTACCACAGCACAGTGTCACAGTAACAATGTATCACAGCACAGTGTCACAGTAACAATGTATCACAGCACAGTGTCACAGTAACAATGTATCACAGCACAGTGTCACAGTAACAATGTACCACAGCACAGTGTAGTCAGGCCTCACCTTTCGGCCCCACCACCAGGCCCACCACCCTGTAGGGCACCCGGACTTGGATGGTGGTCTGTCCAGGGAGGCTGGGGCCCCCTGGGACTCCGGGGCCGGCCGCAGCCAGAGGCCCCGCCTTGTTCCTGGAAGCCCGGATGAGGGAGAAGTGTTCAGCTGCGGACAGGATCTCTCGCTTCGCCATGGCAACGTCCTCCTTCCTGCCCGTCACCACGAACACAGGCTGTTCTCCTCGGACTGGCGTCTTGATGTAGGTGTTGGTCTTCGCTCGTAGAGCCTTGATCTTACAGCCTGAGAAACAGGAAGGTCAAGGAATGACGTTCAGGTCAGTTTAAGTTTATTGTCCCCCAAAGGTGGAAACTTGACTTGCAGCAGAGGTTTGGTTTGACGTTAGGAATTCTTTAGTGTTGCTGCTGTGGATTTTCAATAGTTATCAATAATTCACTCGGAAAATATCCAAACCTGTAGCTGCCCAACTTAAAGAATAACAGTGAATCATTATAACAAAAGAGTGAAAGAGTTGATGTTGTTGATGGGATGCAGGGAAGGGGTCCCGGTGCAGGGGGGGGGGGGGGAGACCCGGTGTTGTGGGGTGACAGACAGCTGGGGTAACATCATATGATATCCTCTACACTCCTCCAGTTAGACAAATTACTTAGTTAGTTTAGTTTCTTAAAACACTGACAAGACATTTCAAACTGTCCAGACATCTACAGACAGCAGGTTCTCCAGTCTTATCTGGTCCCCGTCCTTACTCACCCTGTCTACCCACGATCTCTGCAACGTGTTCGGAGCTGGGCACCCCCACACCCTCCGTGGTGTTCACGCTCTTCCTCCGCAGGAGCAGAGGAGGGTCCACCTCACCCCCGGCCTCACACCCGGCCTCACACCCGGCCTCCCCGTACACCGACTTTAAAAGCATCATCCCGGTAACCGGTTGCAAGGAGTCATCGTTGAGTTCATGGTTGTATAACAGCAGTGTTTCGGGCGGATCCATCCCCGAGCCGCGGGCCTGCGCGAGCCCCGTGTTGGTCTCGTGCTCCTCCAGGACTCCTTCATCCTCGTCCTCCTCCCCCGTCGGTGCAGGTTGATGTCGCGGGATCGGCTGGAGATCCAGCACCGTACCGAGGAGGCTGAACTGCTGCCGGGAGAGGGTGTCGGTGTGACTCTGCGTCCCTGGATCATGAAGGCCTGCACCGGGGAACCCGTGCACGAGCAGCGGCGCGAGCTCACACCCCTCTGTCTCCAACAAAGTCGTACTACTTGGCATTATCAGCAGTCTGCCGAGGAGGCGCGCGGCCGAATATAGTGTCTAAATAAATATATGTTTGTAAACAAGGACTCGTGTGAAAAGTTTCCGGAGCGCGAGGGGGTGTTGTGTGCTTGTTATGGGTCAGTCCTCGTGCACACTGCTCCACATCGCTGTAGTCTCGTCCAAAAGCTTCCAACACGTCCAAACACCACAATCTCGCGAGATTGCCCAAGTCATCGCTGTTGAGAGCAACAGTAGAGCGCAGATATGTGCATGAAATCAAAACTTTAAACCAGATTCATGTCATATCTCATAAACAACTCGCACGTTTTGACAGATGAGACCATTTTAAAGATGGTAACGGGTTAATAGTTGGATTTTCATAATACGGTGTGACATATCATCATGTTTAACTTTTCATTTATGCAAATCTAAACAGACACTTGTTGTTAAGTCGGTCAACTCATGAACGATTTCTGGATTTATGAAAAGTGATAAATGTTTGTAAAAGTTTTCCCAATTATATGAAATTTCCCAGCAAATATGAACAAGATAGTTTACACATAATGACTTTAGGGTGAATAATCATGTTATTGTGCACCACCATCATCTAACCACTAGATGGCAGCATATCCCCGCACAACGGGACCCGGTCTTTAATTGCAATATTCTATAATAAACCCAGGGCAATGATCATGCACCTACAAGGCCAGTTTTCAGCAGCAGATTCTTTGATTCAATCTCCAGCATGTTTCCAGGACTAGAACGTTGGCCTACCTGCGTTCTAAGTTCTGAGTTCTGAGTTCTAATTCTACGGATGTAACGTGACTCCAGACGCCCCTGTGTCTAAGCAACAGAGCACAGAAACACCAGCGGAGCGCAGAGCACTTCACTGAAGGAATTCAAACCCAATCCGTTTTTTTTATGATGTAGTCGAGGAACCATTAATTGCCTCTCATATATTAAGTGATCTCGAGCTGAAATGTATGGGCGCGCTCCCAGGGTAACTCACCTGCTGGTGGGCAGCACGTCACCAGGAGTGGGTCCAGGCTCTTACGATGTGCACGGACACAAATATAACATTAAATCAGGTAGGCTACAAAAGATCATTAGGGATAATCAGGTGAATATGATCTGAATGCTGAATTGACGCAGAGGAATCTTAGTCTACCTCTTGGGCCCCGTTTACCCATATTTTTTTAAGGCGTATTGCATTCCAGTTGATTGCTTATGAATATGTTATTGGGTGTCGCTTTGCAGATTGCTACGCTCCGTTCCTGTCACTGTCTAATAGAGAGTCCATATTCACTCAATCTGAGAACGAAATATCATTACCAGGACCCGGACAGTATGCCAACCCCCAACTCAGAGTAAATATCCTGTCAGAGACACACACGCACACACACCCACACACCCACACACACACACACACACACACACACTCACACCCACCCACCCACACACGCACACCCCCCCCACACACACACACACACACACTCCCTCCCATGGGTCTTCGATCAACACGCTCCCACAAAGTTTTTCCCCTAGAGGAACTTTCCAAACCAAGTGATGACCTTGCTGGTTTCCAGGGTAACAAGTGATGACCTTGCTGGTTTCCAGGGTAACAAGTGATGACCTTGCTGGTTTCCAGGGTAACATCCTCGGGGGTCAGAGTCTTCAGAACCGCTCCAGGCGGTTTGAGGAGGTGGTGTCGGAGGTACCAGGCCCTGGTGCTTACAACATCCTCCCAGGCTGCAGACACCCTGCCAGGGCTGAGAGTGTCCCACCAGGGGGCAGGAACCACAGGCAGGTGGGGGTGCTGTTCTGTCATGAATGATCCTGTTATATCAGGAAAAAAGTCATCATGTTGTGTGTGTGTGTGTGTCCTCCAGGGTCCCCTGTGTGTGTGTGTGTCATCATGTTGTGTGTGTGTGTGTCCTCCAGGGTCCCCTGTGTGTGTGTGTGTCATCATGTTGTGTGTGTGTGTGTCCTCCAGGGTCCCCTGTGTGTGTGTGTGTCATCATGTTGTGTGTGTGTGTGTCCTCCAGGGTCCCCTGTGTGTGTGTGTGTCATCATGTTGTGTGTGTGTGTGTCCTCCAGGGTCCCCTGTGTGTGTGTGTGTCATCATGTTGTGTGTGTGTGTGTCCTCCAGGGTCCCCTGTGTGTGTGTGTGTCATCATGTTGTGTGTGTGTGTGTCCTCCAGGGTCCCCTGTGTGTGTGTGTGTCATCATGTTGTGTGTGTGTGTGTCCTCCAGGGTCCCCTGTGTGTGTGTGTGTCATCATGTTGTGTGTGTGTGTGTGTCCTTCAGGGTCCCCTGTGTGTGTGTGTGTCATCATGTTGTGTGTGTGTGTGTGTCCTTCAGGGTCCCCTGTGTGTGTGTGTTTCATCATGTTGTGTGTGTGTGCGTCCTCCAGGGTCCTCTGGATGTGTGTGTGTGTTTCATCATGTTGTGTGTGTGTGTCCTCCAGGGTCCTCTGGATGTGTGTAAGCGTCTGAGGGTCCTGAAGCAGCCTGACAGCCCCTCCATCCCTTCCCCAGGCCAGGCTCTGGGGTACGAGGAGACCCCCCAGGGGCTGCTGTGCCCACACACTGCCCCACCCCCCGACCACACCCTGGGCCCCGCCTTCTACAGGCCTGCGGTGGGGACCGACACACACACACGTACACATATACACACACACGCCCATGTACCCACACACAAACACACGCTCATGCATGTACTAACACGTGCACATTTAATAATGTTATGTTGCATTGATTTATCAGGGGGAATGGTAATTTTACCACAAGTGCGTGTGTATACTCAAGTGCATATGCTTGTGTGTGTGTGTGTGTGTGTGAGAGAGCAACTTCCATTAGCAGCAACACATCTAATGCACCAGCAGCACCTCTTCATTTTCTCTGAATCTTATTTCCATAGCTAATGGCTGCAGCTTCCAAGCCACCAAGCACCTTCTCCATTCATTTCCCACGTCAACAAAGTGCCCTATTAGTAATTATTCGTCAAGTTGTATTACGATATTCACTTAGAATAATGCAGAGTGCGCTCTGACTGGGCCTCAATTAGGCCATCTTTCATGTGTTAATGACCCGAGGAGTCCACAGACCTTGAGCACAGGACACACACACACGCACGCACACACACACACGCACACACACGCACACACACACTCTCCCACAGGCAGCAGAGGGCTTAGTGATTTAAGGTCATCAACACGACATCAATCCTTTCCTTTCTTCCTGCCCCCTTTCCCTCCTCGTCCTCTCTCTCTCTCTCTCTCTCTCTCTCCCTCCCTCATCCTTTCTCTCTTCCTCATGCTCTCTCTGCCTCTTTCCCTCATCCTCTCTCTTTCTCTCTCTCACGCCCTCTCTCTGTTTATCTCCTTCCCTGTCTTTCTCTCCTTCCATCTCTCTCTCCCACCACTCACCTCTTTCTCTCTGTATATGTGGGTCTCCTATCTTCTGACAAGGATTTTTACCTCAGAGTTTATTGGGTCATGGAGTTAAGTAGCTGTCTATGTGAAGGCTTTATTTCATAGCTGCTGAACCGCTGATAAAGATGGCTTCAGACAGGACTGACCTTTCATCAGAACACAATGAATACACAGTCTGAGTTTAAATTTAGGCTTTGTATACACTTCAGCTCAATGTCAATCTGAAAATGTAGTTTGGTGGTCCAAAAAAAGGCCTTTTTGGGTGGTTAATGCCAGACACAGAATTTCGGGCATTAAAGAAAGTTCTGGAGACTTAATTTGGGCATAATTGTGGGTGAGTTTTCAAATGTTTTCGACTGTGATACAGTGTGACTTTCGTAGCATATGTTGTGGTGTGAACTGCCCCAGTACACTGGCACGTAATTACAAAGAAAGTATTTTTCATGAATTCTTTCACTATTTCCTGTCGCTAGACTACCACCCTTATATAGACACGCAGACGCTCGTCAGCAGAGTCACGGTGGTCCGACTCAGACATGCTGACGGTCACACATACCCCCCCCCCCCCCCCCCCACTCCCTCCACGTCACGTTCGCTAGGCTAAAGGCCTCGGTGGCCCAAATGCCAGGCAGTTACAGACGCTGTAAATACTAGATTGGATGAGATATGTCATGTCAGCTAAAATCTGTCATCTTGTGACATTTAGGGAGACTCTCCCTGATGCTGGTCATTAGAGAGCCGAGGTAACGAGGAGATACCACACAGAGACGGAGATACCACACAGAGACGGAGATACCATACAGAGACGGAGATACCACACAGAGACAGAGATACCACACAGAGACGGAGATACCACACAGAGACGGAGATACCACACAGAGACAGAGATACCACACAGAGACGGAGATACCACACAGAGACGGAGATACCACACAGAGACAGAGATACCACACAGAGACGGAGATACCACACAGAGACAGAGATACCACACAGAGACGGAGATACCACACAGAGACAGAGATACCACACAGAGACAGAGATACCACACAGAGACGGAGATACCACACAGAGACAGAGATACCACACAGAGACAGAGATACCACACAGAGACAGAGATACCACACAGAGACAGAGATACCACACAGAGACAGAGATACCACACAGAGACGGAGATACCACACAGAGACAGAGATACCACACAGAGACGGAGATACCACACAGAGACGGAGATACCACACAGAGACAGAGATACCACACAGAGACAGAGATACCACACAGAGACAGAGATACCACACAGAGACAGAGATACCACACAGAGACAGAGATACCACACAGAGACGGAGATACCACACAGAGACAGAGATACCACACAGAGACAGAGATACCACACAGAGACAGAGATACCACACAGAGACGGAGATACCACACAGAGACAGAGATACCACACAGAGACGGAGATACCACACAGAGACAGAGATACCACACAGAGACAGAGATACCACACAGAGACAGAGATACCACACAGAGACGGAGATACCACACAGAGACGGAGATACCACACAGAGACGGAGATACCACACAGAGACGGAGATACCACACAGAGACAGAGATACCACACAGAGAGACAGAGATACCACACAGAGACAGAGATACCACACAGAGAGACAGAGATACCACACAGAGACAGAGATACCACACAGAGACAGAGATACCACACAGAGACGGAGATACCACACAGAGACAGAGATACCACACAGAGACAGAGATACCACACAGAGACGGAGATACCACACAGAGACGGAGATACCACACAGAGACAGAGATACCACACAGAGACAGAGATACCACACAGAGACAGAGATACCACACAGAGACGGAGATACCACACAGAGACGGAGATACCACACAGAGACAGAGATACCACACAGAGACAGAGATACCACACAGAGACAGAGATACCACACAGAGACAGAGATACCACACAGAGACGGAGATACCACACAGAGACAGAGATACCACACAGAGACGGAGATACCACACAGAGACAGAGATACCACACAGAGACAGAGATACCACACAGAGACAGAGATACCACACAGAGACAGAGATACCACACAGAGACGGAGATACCACACAGAGACGGAGATACCACACAGAGACGGAGATACCACACAGAGACGGAGATACCACACAGAGACAGAGATACCACACAGAGAGACAGAGATACCACACAGAGACAGAGATACCACACAGAGAGACAGAGATACCACACAGAGACAGAGATACCACACAGAGACAGAGATACCACACAGAGACGGAGATACCACACAGAGACAGAGATACCACACAGAGACGGAGATACCACACAGAGACAGAGATACCACACAGAGAGACAGAGATACCACACAGAGACAGAGATACCACACAGAGACAGAGATACCACACAGAGACGGTCACCTCTGCTTTCTGTCTCTCTCTTCCTTCCTATTGTTTTCTCACATCTCTCCACCTGTGTCCACATACTTCCTGTGTTTTTACCTGTATTTCCATGGCTTGATCACCTCCCTCCCTCCCTCCCTCCCTCCCTCCCTCCCTCCCTCCCTCCCTCCCTCCCTCCCTCCCTCCCTCCCTCCCCACCTCCCCCCTCCCTCCCCCCACCTCCCCCCCTCCCCCCTCCCCCCCACCTCCCTCCCTCCCCCCCTCCCCCCCTCCCTCCCCCCCTCCCCCCCTCCCTCCCTCCCTCCCTCCCCCCCTCCCCCCCTCCCTCCCTCCCTCCCTCCCTCCCTCCCTCCCTCCCTCCCTCCCTCCCTCCCTCCCTCCCCCCCCTCCCCCCCTCCCCCCCACCTCCCCCCCACCTCCCCCCCTCCCTCCCCCCCACCTCCCCCCCTCCCCCCCTCCCCCCCACCTCCCTCCCTCCCCCCCTCCCCCCCTCCCTCCCTCCCTCCCTCCCTCCCTCCCCCCCTCCCTCCCTCCCCCCCCTCCCTCCCTCCCTCCCTCCCTCCCCCCTCCCTCCCTCCCTCCCCCCTCCCTCCCTCCCCCCCTCCCTCCCTCCCTCCTCAGAGAGACAACTGCACCTCACAGCGCTACAAAGGCGTCCATTTTGGCCGTCTGACGGGGAAGAGGATGGAGATGAAGGTCCTGCAGGGACCAGGACCAGGAGAATATGAACCTGAGAAGTATGTCTCTCTCTCTCTCTCCCTCTTTCTCTCTCTTGTCTCTCTCTGTCTCTCTCTGTCTCTCTCTCTCTCTCTCTCCCCTCTTTCTCTCTCTTGTCTCTCTCTGTCTCTCTCTGTCTCTCTCTCTCTCTCTCTCCCTCTTTCTCTCTCTTGTCTCTCTCTGTCTCTCTCTCCTCTCTCTTGTCTCTCTCTGTCTCTCTCTCTCTCCTCTCTCTCTCTTGTCTCTCTCTCGCTCTCTCTCTGTCTCTCTCTCTCTCTCCGCTTGTCTCTCTCTCTCTCTCTCTCTCTCTCTCTGTCTCTCTCTCTCTCTCTCTCTTGTTTCTCTCTGTCTCTCTCTCTCTCTCTTGTCTCTCACTGTCTCTCTCTGTCTCTCTCTGTCTCTCTCTTGTTTCTCTCTCTCTCTCTCTCTCTCTCTTGTCTCTCACTGTCTCTCTCTGTCTCTCTCTGTCTCTCTCTTCTCTCTCTCTCTCTCTCTCTCTCCTCTTGTCTCTCTGTCTCTCTCTCTCTACTCAGGGCCATTAGAGCATGTGATCAGGCTGACATGGTTTATGTGATGACTTTGTGCTGACGATGTTGAAGCAGAGGGAGGAGCAGAGGGAGGAGCAGAGGGAGGAGCAGAAGGAGGAGCAGAGGGAGGAGCAGAGGGAGGAGCAGAGGGAGGAGCAGAGGGAGCAGCAGAGGGAGGAGCAGAAGGAGGAGCAGAAGGAGGAGCAGAGGGAGGAGCAGAAGGAGGAGCAGAAGGAGGAGCAGAGGGAGGAGCAGAAGGAGGAGCAGAGGGAGGAGCAGAGGGAGGAGCAGAAGGAGGAGCAGAGGGAGGAGCAGAAGGAGGAGCAGAGGGAGGAGCAGAGGGAGGAGCAGAGGGAGGAGCAGAGGGAGGAGCAGAAGGAGGAGCAGAGGGAGGAGCAGAAGGAGGAGCAGAGGGAGGAGCAGAGGGAGGAGCAGAGGATGCAGTAAGCACTTCCAGAGAGGGGGGGGGGGGGGGCAGCTTCTTTGAGAAAGAACAACAGCTCAATAGAAGGGTGGACCATCCACCCCCCAGCCCCCCCATCCACCCCCCCATCCCCACCCGCTCCACCTACTCGACCATCCCTCCCTCCACTCTGCTCAATTGGACCCAACACACACACTCACACACTCACACACAGTGTGTGGTTAACAGAGACGTTTGTAGATAACAGACAGCGGCAGAAGGGAGACATCTCCGGAACCCCCCCCCCCCCCCCCCCCCCCCCGCTGACCTGCTGACTCTCACTTCCTACTGTCCTGTCTGGCCCGTCTCCCAGGGAGACGACGACAGAGTACGAGCACTTGAACATGAGGAGGGAGCAGCACAGACGGGCGGAGCTAGTGATCCCTCGCTATCACGACATCCTGCCACTGCAAGAGGAGAAGAGGGTGGGTGCTGTCTGTCTGCCTGTCTGCCTGTCTGTCTGCCTGTCTGTCTGCCTGTCCTGTCTCTCTCCACCCTCTCTCCCCCCTCTCTCTCTTTCTCTCTCTTTCTCTCCCTCTCCCCCCCTCCCCCCTCTCTCTGTCTCTCTGCATCAGTTTTCGCACCATTAGAGGGCAGTATGTTGTAACATGTGATTCTAGAAGGTGCCATAATCCGCTTCACATAGAAGTCCTCTGAGCCTAGAGGAAGTGCATATGGCCAGTCAGCCTTACTTGGGTGTCCCAGTATGTGTGTGTGTCAGTGTGTGTGTGTGTTATTGTGAGTGGTAGTGTGTGTGTGTGGTAATGTGTGTTAGTGTGCGGTTGTGTCCCCTGCTGTGAACCCTCTTTTTGTGGCAGGTCTCCCATACATCATCATTAGCTTGAGGCCTGACACACACACACACACACACACACACGTCCCCCCCTCAGGGGACACACAGGGACTAACTTTACTCCCTCCAGAAAACTCCCTCCACACCCATCCTAGGTCAGTATGTCCACTCTGCCCGGAGGAGCAGAGGGAGGAGGTGGGAGGAGGAGGGAGGAGAGGGAGGTGGCGAGGGAGATGGAGGAGGAGGAATAGAGGGAGGTGGAGGAGGGAGGAGAGAGGAGAAGGAGGGAGGTGGCGAGGGAGATGGAGGAGGAGAGGGAGGTGGAGGAGGGAGGAGGAGAGGGAAGTGGGAAGAGGATGTGGAGGAGGAGAGGGAGGAGGAGGTGGAGAGAAAGGTGGAGAGGGGAGGAGGAGGGAGAAGAGACTGTCCAGCCTCGGTGTGTGTCTGCCCCCTGCAGGACAGGAGGAGGTACTGCAGCTTGTTAGTGTCAGCCCTCGGTGTGTGTCTGCCCCCCTGCAGGACAGGAGGAGGCACTGCAGCTTGTTAGTGTCAGCCTGGACTCAGTGGTGACTTCATGACTGCTGTTCAGGACAGAGGGAGAGGAGGTGTGTGTGGGCAGAGTGGAAACTGGGCATGAAGACAGAGACAGAGAGAGTGTGTGT
>CM059344.1:962078-999839 GCA_030340685.1 Protosalanx chinensis
ACGTCTTGTTATCGGACCCAAAGACACACACAGCACACACACACACACAGAGACACACCACAAACACACAGACACACATACACACACACACACACACACAGAGACACACCACAAACACACAGACACACCATACACACACACACACACAGAGACACACCACAAACACACAGACACACCATACACACACACACACACAGAGACACACCACAAACACACAGACACACCATACACACACACACACACACACAGAGACACACCACAAACACACAGACACACCATACACACACACACACACAGAGACACACCACAAACACACAGACACACCATACACACACACGCACACAGAGACACACCACAAACACACAGACACACCATACACACACACACACGCACACAGAGACACACCACAAACACACAGACACACCATACACACACACACACACAGAGACACACCACAAACACACAGACACACCACACCATACCACCACTTCAGTGCGAAAGGATCAAAATATCTCCTAAATAACCTCTGTCTTCCTGCCTGTGAAGACAGTTCACAGTATCACAGTCTGGGGGGCAGACAGACCTCACTAAAGACCCCCCCTCACTGAAGACCCCCCCTCACTGAAGACCACCACAGAGTTTCTGTATGAGTGAGAGACATTAGAGAGAGAGAGAATGTTTTCTTTCTCATCCTCTCCATCTGTAGAAGACATTATTTCAGGGAGGGGAGGTCTGAGTGGGAGGAGTCTCGTAGCACTCCAGGCTGCCCCCAGTAGCACATTCACTAACCAGACACTGATAGATACCTACACCATCCCTCTCTCTCTCACACACACACCATCCCTCTCTCTCTCTCACACACACACACACACCTCCCTCTCTCTCCCTCTCTCACACACACACCATCCCTCTCTCTCTCTCACACACACACACCATCCCTCTCTCTCTCACACACACACACACCTCCCTCTCTCTCCCTCTCTCACACACACACACACCTCCCTCTCTCTCTCTCTCACACACACACACCTCCCTCTCTCTCCCTCTCTCACACACACACACACACACCTCCCTCTCTCTCTCTCTCTCTCTCTCTCTCTCTCTCACACACACCCCCCCCCCCCTCTCTCCTCCTTAGAGCCCCATGAGGTTTGCCTAGCTGGCTGACCGTGGCCATGTTATTGGCTCAACTGCAGGGGGTAGAGACACACAGAGAAGTAACAACTCATGTTGCATGTCCTCATGTCTAATGACCCATGCACAGCCTGGAGGAAGAGTGGAGGACAGAGGAGGGAGAGGGGGGGGGTAAGAAGAGGGTGGGAGAGGGAGGGGGAGAGGAGAGATAAAAGGGAGGAGGAGAGGAAAGCGAAAATGGTCTAGAGGAGAGAGAGAGAGCAGGCTGTGGATGTCCCTCTCTCTCTCCCTCTCTCTCACCCTCTTTCGCCCTCTCTCACCCTCTCTCGCCCTCTCTCGCCCTCTCTCCCTCCCTCTCTCTCCCATTCTCCCACAGGGGGACCCACACACATACACACACACTACATACACACACACACAACCCTCTTCTGATATAAGACAATATAATTCAAGTCTACAAATCAATTTCCCTATTATCTTTTTATTTGAAATGCTTTTAATTAATGTATAATGTCATCATGTATCTTGCCAGATTCTTATTTTTGTCACGTTTAGGTCCGATTGTGATTCACTTATAAAATACTTAATAAAAGCGCAATGGACAAAAAAAATGGGGCACTTAAGAAGCCCTTCCATAGGGCTGCGCTACAATATCGCCTTCTAGTGGTTAAAAGTAAGAATTGCAGCTGCAGTTTTCAAACTCAACCGCTAGATGTCAATAATGTAGCGCAGCCTTATGGAAGCGCTTTTTAAGGGGCACTTTTTTATCCACTCCATAGAGCTGCGCTACACTATCGCTCTCTAGTGGTTGAAAGTGAGAATTGCAGCTGCAGTTCTTACAGTAAACCACTAGATGTCACTATTGTAGCACAGCCCTATGGAGCGGCTTTTTAAGTGGCCTCTTTTTTTTTTTACTGGTGTAATGTGCAGTTCTCGCATAAAACACTAGATGGCAGTGGTGTAGCGCAGCTCTATGGAGCGGGGTTTTAAGGGGCACTGTTTCAACAGCACCATTGTATTTCTCAAAGTAACAAGATTAACAAGCTTACCTTTTCGATTTTTTTTATTTATTTATGTGAGAGAGAGAAAGAGAAAAGGAGATTGAGAAAGAGGGGAGGAGAAAGAGTTTACTGTTGAACTAATCCCACAAAATAGTGTTTATCATATCGCCTGATGAAAGGGAAAGATGAGTTGAACAGAGTATTTGTCACCAGTGTAGAGGAATCTCCCTCTCTCCCCCCCCCTCTCTCTCTCCCTCTCTCTCTCTGTGAAGCTGTGCTGCTGCTAGGGGTGGAAGACATCCATCACCCCTCATTCCATCTCTCTCTCTCTGGGTCTCTCCTCTCTCTCTCAGCCCATCTGCCAAAGCTCTCTGTGTGTGTGTTTGTAACTTCACCTCCAACACAATCCTCTCTCCACCCCCCAAAAAAAGAAAAGGTCTACTAACCTTGAGGTATGCTGTCCAACTCTCCAACACGCTGTGTTCCAACTCAGAACCTTCAGAAGCTCCACCTCGCCCCCCCACAGGGCTGGGAGTATTATAAAGCTGCCTCTCCTGAGAGGCTAGAGGCAGGGCTGAGGGGCTCCCTCCCTCTCTCCTGCCTCCCTCACCCCCCCCTCCCTCCCTCCCTCCCTCTCTCCTTCCTCCCTCACCCCCTCCCTCCCTCTCTCCTCCCTCCCTCACCCCCCCCCTCCCTCCCTCCCTCTCTCCTCCCTCCCTCACCCCCCCCCCTCCCTCCCTCTCCCCCCCCTCCCTCCCTCTCTCCTGCCTCCCTCACCCCCCCTCCCTCCCTCCCTCTCTCCTTCCTCCCTCACCCCCTCCCTCCCTCCTCCCTCCCTCACCCCCCCCTCCCTCCCTCTCTCCTCCCTCCCTCACCCCCCCCCCTCCCTCCCTCTCCCCCCCCTCCCTCTCTCCTCCCTCCCTCACCCCCCCCCCCTCCCTCTCCCCCCCCTCCCTCCCTCTCTCCTCCCTCCCCCCCCCCCCCTCCCTCTCCCCCCCCTCCCTCTCCCCCCCCCTCCCTCCCTCTCTCCTCCCTCCCTCACCCCCCCCTCCCTCCCTCTCCTCCTCCCTCTCTGGTGAACCCCCCCCCCCCAGCACGTTCTAGGGCTTGTTATGTAACAAACCAGCACTTTAACACTGACATACTGTGGAGTTGGACAGATGATGGAACATAGAGGATTTCAATGATCCCAAAACTTTCAGTATCTTAAACTTCATGAACTTTATTATAAACGTAGACAAGAAACAGACGGTGATCCTCTCTACCACACACATACAAATGGTCAACACATTTAGAAGATTTCATAAATAAACAGGTAAACTATAGATGTGTGTGTGTGTCTTAATGTGTGTGAGAAGGAAGATTTGTGTGTCTGCTGGATTAATCTGTGTGTAAGAGAACATGCGTGTGCTGTCTAAATGTCAGTGTATAAGAGATTTGCATGTGTGAGTGAATGAATGAGTGAATGTATTAGAGAGTACATAAAACACAGAGTATAACAGCATTAAAAACAGGGTTTCAGGAAAAGGTTTCCATAACAAAACTATATTTACAAGAATCCACTGTTGAGCCAGTTAGCTTAGCCAGTTAGCTTAGCCAGTTAGCTTAGCCAGTTAGCTTAGCCAGTTAGCTTAGCCAGTTAGCTTAGCCAGTTAGCTTAGCCAGTTAGCTTAGCCAGTTAGCTTAGCCAGTTAGCTTAGCCAGTTAGCTTAGCCAGTTAGCTTAGCCAGTTAGCTTAGCCAGTTAGCTTAGCCAGTTAGCAGCTTTCTCCAGGAAGCCGTCCATGATGTGATGAAGGTTCTGCAGCTCTGCCTCTTCCTCCAGCAGGGTCTCGCTGCACACACGCTCCACACGCTTACGCTGGTCCTCCAGGTACTTCTGCACACACACACACACACACGTCAGACTCATGCTAGGTGTGTGGTGTTAGTCAGGGCTTTGTGGGCGGAGCCAGCGTACCTCCACGATGCCCAGGTGGTCTGTGGCCGTGCTGCACACACTCGCCAGGTTCTTGGCCACCGTCCTCCGCTGCTCGTCGGTCTCCTGACGAACCAGGTGATACCTGCAGGGAGGAGCACAGGTGAGGAGGGAGAGAGAGGGTGAGGGAGGGTGAGGGAGACAGAGAGAGGGTGAGGGAGACAGAGAGAGGGTGAGGGAGGGTGAGGGAGACAGAGAGAGGGTGAGGGAGACAGAGAGAGGGTGAGGGAGGGTGAGGGAGACAGAGAGAGGGTGACAGAGAGAGGGTGAGGGAGGGTGAGGGAGACAGAGAGAGGGTGAGGGAGACAGAGAGAGGGTGAGGGAGGGTGAGGGAGACAGAGAGAGGGTGAGGGAGACAGAGAGAGGGTGAGGGAGGGTGAGGGAGACAGAGAGAGGGTGAGGGAGACAGAGAGAGGGTGAGGGAGGGTGAGGGAGACAGAGAGAGGGTGAGGGTGAGGGAGACAGAGAGAGGGTGAGGGAGGGTGAGGGAGACAGAGAGAGGGTGAGGGAGACAGAGAGAGGGTGAGGGAGGGTGAGGGAGACAGAGAGAGGGTGAGGGAGACAGAGAGAGGGTGAGGGAGGGTGAGGGAGACAGAGAGAGGGTCAGGGAGACAGAGAGAGGGTGAGGGAGACAGAGAGAGGGTGAGGGGTACTGAGAGAGGGTGAGGGGTACTGAGAGAGGGTGAGGGGTACTGAGAGAGGGTGAGGGGTACTGAGAGAGGGTGAGGGGTACTGAGAGAGGGTGGGTACTGTGAGGGGTACTGACTGCTGCCTGGCTGCCTTGAGCTGCTCTACAGACTCATCGTAACCCTGGGTGATGTTCCTCTCCAGAAGCTTCTTATGGTTTTCAACTGACTCCATCTCTGCTGCCCACTTCTGCTCATCTCTGGCCAGCTCCTGCACACACACACACACACACACACACAGTCAGAGATACGTGTGTGTGTGAAAGAGACTGGTGTATGTGTGTGTTACAGAGAGTGTGTGTGTGTGTGTGTGTGAGAGAGACTGGTGTATGTGTGTGTGAGAGAGAGAGACTGGTGTGTGTGTGTGTGTGAGAGACTGGTGTATGTGTGTGTGGTACCTGTAAGTCGTTCTCTAACTTCTCGTCCAGTCTGCGGATCTGCTCCTTCAGCTGCTTCAGGTCGTTCCCTTTGTCTGAGATGTACGACTTCACCTGAAACACACACACACACACACAATGAATACACACACACCCACACACACACACACACACACACACACAGCATGAACACAGAAGCAGGAGAGCTAGTTGGAGAAACACACCTGATCGACAGCCTCCTCGAGGGTCAGCTTCTTATTGGTTAAACGACTTGACTCCTCCTCCACGTTGTTTATCAGCTTCCTCAGGGGGTTCTGGAGACACACACACACACACACACACACAGCTGGTTAGAGTCCTGCAGTGTGGATACAGGACGTGCTGGGCTCCAGGTCCTGGTCCCACCTGGATGTGGGTCTTGTAGTGGACCAGGGAGGAGGGGCCGGGCTCTGTGGGGTGGCTGATGGTGAAGTCATGACCACACGCATTCTCAGCTGATGCTGGGATCAACTTCAGCTGCCGGGCCAGTTTGTGGTACTCTGCCAGCCTCATCTCCACCTGGGGGAGAGGGAGGGGGAGAGAGAGGGAGACAGACAGCGAGGGGGAGAGTTGGGAAGGAGATAAAAGTATGATAGATAAACAGAGAACCAGCACTTCTTCTTTGTGTAAAGCACTTTGAACATGACTAAACTCCCCCTCCCTCCCCCCCCCTCCCTCCCCCTCACCGCCTCCTTGGCCTTGGCCAGGTTGATCTCCTCGCTCCACATCTGTTGCTGGGCCTGGTCCAGGGTGGTGCTGAGGGAGGTCAGGCTCTGCTGCAGCTCACTCTTCTCCCTCCTGATGCGCTCGACGTCGGCTGGAGTGAATTTCTGCTGCTGAACCACCTGAAGAAGCCTGGACCTCTGCTGCTGCAGGGAGTCTGCCTGCAGGCCTGGACACACACACACACACACACACACACACAGGGGGTGATGGGTTAGAGTGTGCTGGGTGCGAGTGTTAGGGTGTGTTAGATGTGTGTGCAGGGGTCTACCTGCAGCCTGCAGCTCCTCTCCCAGCAGTGTTAGGGTGTGTTAGATGTGTGTGCAGGGGTCTACCTGCAGCCTGCAGCTCCTCTCCCAGCAGTGTTAGGGTGTGTTAGATGTGTGTGCAGGGGTCTACCTGCAGCCTGCAGCTCCTCTCCCAGCAGAGTTAGGGTGTGTTAGATGTGTGTGCAGGGGTCTACCTGCAGCCTGCAGCTCCTCTCCCAGCAGTGCAGCTTTGCTCTCCAGGCTGCCCTTGAAGGTCTCCAGGTTGCTATGGTAACTGTGCAGCTTCTGCAGGTCGGTCTGCAGCTTGAGTTTCTCTGTTCTCTTCCCCATCAGACGGTCCTGAGAGAGGAGAGGAGGAAGAGGGGTAAGTAGAGGAGGAGGTAGAGGTGGGATGAAGGGATGAGGAGGAGGGGGAGGTGACTCAACTGTCTGGCTGTCTTTCTCCAGTCGTTCCACCTCTTCAGTCACAGTACTGTACCTGGCCTCCATACTGACCAGCACAGCCTCATCCACATTGTACAGCTTCTCTGTAGCACACACATTACACATCAAACACTTGACCTGAGTGGTGTGTGTGTGTGTGTGTGTGGTTCTGAACGTTCTTAACTCATCCTGTAGAGGAACTGTGCGTCTTCAGAATCAAACATGTCCGCCCCCTGCATGAACTTGGAGTACGTCTCACTGCAGTAATCCATGAAGAGCTGGAGGACAGAGGAGAGACTGTGTTAACCCTGAGCTTAGAGGAGAGACTGTGTTAACCCTGAGCTTAGAGGAGAGACTGTGTTAACCCTGAGCTTAGAGGAGAGACTGTGTTAACCCTGAGCTTAGAGGAGAGACTGTGTTAACCCTGAGCTTAGAGGAGAGACTGTGTTAACCCTGAGCTTAGAGGAGAGACTGTGTTAACCCTGAGTTTAGAGGAGAGACTGTGTTAACCCTGAGCTTAGAGGAGAGACTGTGTTAACCCTGAGTTTAGAGGAGAGACTGTGTTAACCCTGAGCTTAGAGGAGAGACTGTGTTAACCCTGAGCTTAGAGGAGAGACTGTGTTAACCCTGAGCTTAGAGGAGAGACTGTGTTAACCCTGAGCTTAGAGGAGAGACTGTGTTAACCCTGAGCTTAGAGGAGAGACTGTGTTAACCCTGAGCTTAGAGGAGAGACTGTGTTAACCCTGAGTTTAGAGGAGAGACTGTGTTAACCCTGAGCTTAGAGGAGAGACTGTGTTAACCCTGAGTTTAGAGGAGAGACTGTGTTAACCCTGAGCTTAGAGGAGAGACTGTGTTAACCCTGAGCTTAGAGGAGAGACTGTGTTAACCCTAAGTTTAGAGGAGAGACTGTGTTAACCCTGAGCTTAGAGGAGAGACTGTGTTAACTCTGAGCTTAGAGGAGAGACTGTGTTAACTCTGAGCTTAGAGCCAAGTCATACAGGACACAGAGCAGGCAGAGGGCTAGCAGAGGGCTAGCAGGCAGAGAGCTAGCAGGCAGAGGGCTAGCAGAGGGCTAGCAGGCAGAGAGCTAGCAGGCAGAGGGCTAGCAGAGGGCTAGCAGGCAGAGAGCTAGCAGGCAGAGGGCTAGCAGAGGGCTAGCAGGCAGAGGGCTAGCAGGCAGAGGGCTAGCAGAGGGCTAGCAGGCTCACCTTGTTGTACTCCACCCCGTCTTCGATGGCTGTGCTGCCCTCAGAGAAGTCACTGAACAGCAAGTCCTGCTGCTGCTCCATAGCACAGTAGATCTACACACACACACACACACACAGAGGATGACATCTAATGCTGCACAAAGACCTCACAATAAAACCTGATTTTAGCCAGGTGTGTGTGTGTCCTACCTTAACAGTGTCTATGAGCCAGACCAGGGCCCCCAGCACCTGGGGCCAGGTATGAGGGGCCCCCACAGAATACATGGAGCTCTTAGACAAGGCGAACGGGTACCTGGAACACAGAGAAGAAGAGAGATGGAGGTTAGAGGAGAAGGGTGTGTTCACCAGAGAGGGAGGAGGAGAAGAGGGAGGACAGGAGGGAGCTCCTCACCCCAGGTCTTTGAGGATCCGGGGCACCTCCTCCTCCACCTTGGAAGAGGGCATGTGAAAGGTGGGGTCCAGCTGGCAGTAGATGAACTCAAACACCTTCAGGAACTCTTTGGTGGAGGGAGATTGAAGAGACTTGGTCGTCATGGCGCCCGGGAAGCCCTTCTCCTGCAGGAACTAGCAGGAGGAAGACCAGAGGAGAAACCAGGGGTCTCATTTAGCACAGGGAGAGTGTGTGTCTGTGACAGAGAGTGTGTGAGTCTGTGGCTGTGTGTGTGTGCCTCCTCACCTCACACAGCTGTCTGATGCACTGCTGTACAAAGGTCTTGTCATGAAGCGGTCTGACATCTTTAATCTTCTCTGCTCCTCCAAAAAGACTGTTACGAGGCATACCTGCTCCACTGGTCCTGAACACAACACACACACAACACACACACACACAGATATTCAGCTACAAACATGATGACATGGCCACGCCCCTTGAGGACCCAGGCTGGTTTAAGAGTGTTTCTCTGGCAACATGGAGCCCTCTGTGATGTAGACAGCATGTTGGTGGCCTCAGTCTGGCAGTATATAAGTCTGCCTGCCTGCCTGACTCTGCTGTGGAGGATGTTTAGAACAAACCTGGAACCAAAGAAGCTGGTTCTTCTATCTGAAGACACCGACTGAGGCTTGGGGATGTTCAGCTTCCCAAAGGACTTACTGCAGGGAGACAAGGAACACAGAGAGGTGAAGACTGGAGAGGTGAAGACTGGAGAGGTGAAGAGGAGAGGTGAAGACTGGAGAGGTGAAGACTGGAGAGGTGAAGACTGGAGAGGTGAAGACTGGAGAGGTGAAGACTGGAGAGGTGAAGACTGGAGAGGTGAAGACTGGAGAGGTGAAGACTGGAGAGGTGAAGACTGGAGAGGTGAAGACTGTTCAGGCACCACATCAGTGCTGGTGCAGTCTACTGTCTGGACCCCGGTGCTCACCTCTGTGGGGTGGCGTAGGCCATACTCATCCTGTTGCTGTCCGCCACGCGCTGAGGCAGCTCGGACAGCCTGCTGCTGGGCACGTGACTCTTCCTGGATCTGGGGGGGAACGGAGACGGTTACCGAGGGCTCGAGCTCAGGCTGACTGTTTGCTGCCCTTGAAGAGGCTGCACGAGCCTCACCCAGCTGTCTGGGATAAAGACTCATCGTAACCGTCTAACTAACTGTGACTGCATTAACTAACAGTTTGATAACTAACTAATTAAAATGAATATTTAAACTCTATATAACTGTATAAAACGATATTAACCACAGATGAGTTGAACGTTAACGGAACAGTGACGTCACCCTCCCAGTCTCAGTCTAAACATTATAGAATAGTTAAACTATAAGACACTAGAAAGCGAACACTGATATAACTTCATATTTCAGTTATTAAATGTGAGTTATTTTGAAGTTGTTAATTATCTTATTTCAGTTTGATAACCAGGAAGCTGCCTTTCAAAAACAAACCGCTGAAATCTCTAACAAACTGCTTTTTAAAACTAATAAATAAGTCAGAAAGATTTAGATACCTGTTTCCGACACAAAGCACCGCAGAATTAAGAAACAGTAACTTACCGATCCATGATAAAAAACACTCTGGACGATATTTGAAGTTATTTTTGTGTGTTTCTTTCTGAATCTCCAGTTAAAAACTCAAACTACCGCCAAATTTGACTCTGATGACGTCATGGTTTCTTCTTCTGTGGTTACTGGAGTCAGAGCAGAGACTGCACCGCCACCTGCTGGTCACATGGAGGACCGCCGCCAACAACAAAATACTAATAAATCTTAAAAACGAATACAAACTCAGTTCTAACCGCCACCAACAGTTGCTCGACGTAAATAATGGAAATAATTAGAGTTAAATTAATGAGTATATATATATGACAAACATTTCAACAAATTACCTGGATCGATTCTCTGGAAATTACGCACATTTAACACTTCCACAAGACAGAGTGACAAAGAAGTAGAAAATTTATTGCAGTATTTGTTCCACTTGAGGAACCAGATCTCCTTTTCCTTAGTTCACTAGGGAAACCTAATACAACAACATTTACATTTACAAAATATCCTCCTGCAAGGTCGGCCATATATACTGCATGCGTAGTTCGAAATAGAATAAATTATATCTGAAGACTCTGCCATTGTACAGCATGGACAAACATAAGTGAAACAAAAATAATAATAATAAAAAAATGAAAATCTATTTTTTTCCAGAGTAGGTATTCTAAATCAAATAGAACCATCAGGGTTCTGACTCCAAAAAACACTTTTAATATAAGAACATCAAAAAGACTAATTTCCAACATTCACTTAAGGTTTTATTCTTTTTTTTTACATCTTTTTTTGTCTGAGATATAAACATTTTAGTTTGTGGTGTGTTAGACTATAATACAGTGGGAGTAGAAATGAATTGACTAGGTTTTGCTGTACAACAGCGAAAAGGCTCCACTACAATGTTGTCAAAAACATTTCCCTCTTCTCCTCTTCCTCCATCTAATCTCTTCGTTCTTCTTCGTTTTTCTTCAGCTCCTTAATGCCTCAGGAGGACCTGATCTTTGCACTCAACACAAACAGCAGAAGTCTCTAATAATATCGTCTTTTATTCTTCGCAAGAGTAACACATGTAAAAGTTATGTAGTGTCAAATATTCTTGCTTTCTGTGTTTATAAAAAAAAGAAAAAAATAGGATGAAGAGATAGAGGAGAGAGGAAGGGGTAATCCAGTGAAGTTTGGCTGTGGAGGAGGGGGGAGTGAGAGAAAGGGGGGGGGGGGAGACCAGGTGGGTTGGCGGAGGTAAAAGTCAGGGGTTCGTCAGAGGTGAAAGGTCAGGGTTCATTAGCTGAGGGTGCCGTCTCGTGCAGCGTACAGCGACCTTAACCTCTGAGCCACCTTGTTGTTGAGTTTGTGGTTGCTAGTCAAGGTGATCTTTTTGCAGATGATGTCCGACTCCTTGATGGTGTCCACCCAGGGCACCTGCCTGCGCCCGTCCCTCTTCTTGGCCTCCGCCCAGGGCCCGGAGTAGGAGCCTGCCAGCCACTGCACGCTGTAGCCACTGGGGGTGCGCTGGAGGACCCGGGCGATCTGCGGACGGTCTTTGTACTTGGGGCAGCACAGGGCGATCACGTCCATGGAGTCCACCGTCTCATTCATGTGGCCTGGGTCAGACGGCTCCCCCGACCTCCTCACCCGCCGAGAGGACTGGGAGGGGGAGGGAAGGAGGGAGGGATGTTAGGTGCTTCACATTTGTACATGAGGGTGTGTTTGTATGCAAGTCAGAGTGTGTGTGAGAGTGCCTCCCCCCCCCTCACCCCTGGTGTCCTCTCGTCTCCCTCGCTGTCATCGTCCTCCGTGTCGGGTGCGGGGGGCGGGGGGCGTGGTTGGGGGCCGGGCCCCCCCAGCAGGGCGTTTATGGCTTTGATCCTGATGTTGGCGCTGGCCCCCGCCTCCCCCTCCTCCTCCTCCTCGTCTGGGTCCAGGTGTTCCATCAGCACCTTGAACTGCAGGTAGGACAGACCACCATGGTCAGATCCACACCACACACACTGGCAGGTCCAGAGGAGGACAGACCACCATGGTCAGATCCACACCACACACACTGGCAGGTCCAGAGGAGGACACACCCCTGTCTGTACTCACGTCCAGGTACTGGCGGACGATCCGCCTCTTGGTGTCGTGGGTAAGCGTGGCGTTGGCCAGGTTGTTGGACAGGAAGTCCAGGGTCTGCCGAGGGTTGAAGTGGATGTTGGGCTTCCTGTTGACCGCCTTGTCGTACACCTTGGCCGACTCTGTGGGCGAGTACTTCTGGATCTTACTGCAGATGCAAGAGGGGGGGGGAGACAGAGGGGGAGGAGAGGGGGAGGATTAGAAGACAGATTAGAAGTGAAGTGCGACAGGAAACAGAGAGTATGACAAAAGGCCTGGGCTGGATTTGAACCCTCCCCCCCACCCCGGCCCTGACCACGCCCCCTACCTGTCAGAGAAGCCATAGAGGTTCTTCAGGTGCTGTTTGAGCACCAGCAGCAGCAGGATGCCCTGGGAGGCGTTAGCAAAGTCCAGCAGGGAGGTGGGGTTATCTGGCAGCAGGCGCATCACCTTCTCCACATCATCCACATCCAGGTCCTCCAGGTCAGACTCTGACCCAGAGCTGACCTCCAGCTGCCGCCCCTTCCTGGGCCGCCGAGCCACGCCCTCCTCGCCCTCGCCCTGCTCGCTGAGCGGGGAGCTGCTGTTCATCAGGGCATCTTCCTCATCCTCCTCTCCCTCCTTTCCTTCGCTCTTCCTCCTCTCCCTCACCTTCTTCTCCTTCTTCTCTTTGTGTCGAGGTTCTTTCAGGAGAGACTGGAGGGATGGAGAGAAGAGGGGGGGAGAGAGAGGAGGGAGAAAAGAGGGGGGGAGAGAGAGGGGAGGGAGAGAGAGAGAAGGAGAGATGTTGAGATGAAAAGAGATTAAGTGTGTGTGTATCTGATGTGTTTTTCTGGTGTGTGGTGTGTGTGTGTGTGTGTGGTGTGGTGTGTTACCTCCTTGAAGGACTGCAGCAGGTTGCTGCCAGACACAGACAGGGTGATATCTATGTGGTGCATGATGAACAGAGGCTCCTCCTGGCTCTGGAAGGGGAAGCAGGCCAGGTTGTCTGCGATGAACAGCAGCATGTTCACCTCCGTCTTCTGCAGGGACACACACACACACACACACACAGTCAGAGTGGCAGGACACAAGGAAATCACACACAACAGAACGATACTGAAATGGTTTGTGTTCATTTAGCAGACAGTGCAGGTGTGTGAGTGTGTCAGCAAGTGTGTGTGTGTGTGTGTGAGTGAGTGTGTGTGAGTGTGTGTCAGCAGGTGTGTGTGTGTGTCAGCAGGTGTGTGTGTGTGTGTGTGTCAGCAGGTGTGTGTGTGTGTGTGTCAGCAGGTGCGTGTGTGTGCAGCGGGACTCACAGCGCTGTCGTCAAACAGGTTGAGCAGGGAAATGAGGAAGGCTCTGCGATGCTGTCTGTTGCTCCTCACCATGGAGAACAGGTGGGAGCAGAGAGCTGCGTTAGTCTCATCCACTCTGAAGCCCCGGATGATGCTGCTGCGTCTGGACGACTGAGCCACCGCCTGCTGCACCTGGTACGACATCTTCATCCCTGCTACTGCCTTCATCTGGGGGAGGGAGGGAGAGAGAGGGGATGATGGGGTGTGCACCGTGTGTAGAGTACATGCTGTGTGTAGTGTGTCTGTGTGTAATGTGTGTGTGTAAGTGCACTTTGTGTGTCGTGTGTGTGTGTGTGTGTATGCGCTCACATGGATGAAGCCTGTGTACTTCTTGTCGATCTCCACCAGCTGTTGGTCAGCTTTGTTTCTCATGGTAGGCTCCGGGTCTGTTCCCATGGCGATCAGGTAGGGCACACACTGCACAGGTAAGAGAGACGAGGTGAGAGTGTGTATGTGTGTGTGTCAGTGCGAGGGTGTGTATGTGAGCATGTGTGTGAGAGAGTGTGTGTGTGTGTTACCTGCACAGGATGGATGAGGCCCTGGTTGAGGGTGAGGGCGATGACGTTCAGGGCGAAGTGTCTGACGTTAGACTGGGTGTGGAAGAAAGCTTCTAGAACCTGCTTGAGGTAGAGCTGCATGATGGAGCTGCTCATCCCAGAGGAGATGTCTCCCATCTCCTTCAGGTCCTCCTGCTTAGACAGCTTCTTCCCTGAGAGGGGAGAGGGGGGAGGGAGGACGGGGGGAGGGGGAGGAGAGGGGGAGGAGGGAAGATATGATGTCAGAATCAGACAAACCAGACGTGTTCTAGATGTTTCCCTGCTTGTCAGCTGGTTAACAGCACGTTCATTAAACCAGCTGTGATGGAGCAGGTCAGCAGGGGGTCATCAGGGGGTCAGCAGGGGGTCATCAGGGGGTCATCAGGGGGGTCAGAGGTCACTCACACTCTCGGTCAGCCTCCTGCATGCGGGAGTCTTCCTCCTGCAGGTATGTCTGCAGGTTCTTCAGCACCTGGATCTTCAGGTTCACTGAGCTGGTGCTGTCTGCTAGGATGCTGTTATACAGGGTCTTCACCTCCGGGACGAACATCTGGCTGGGGTGCATGATCACCAGGAACCCTGGGGGGGGGAGAGGGGGGAGAGGATCAATACTGATCACCACAAACACCACCCTGATAATGGCTGGAGCCCCACTCAGCAGCCTGGCCCTTGGGCAGGGTACCTAGTCCGATGATGGCTTTAGACTGGACCTCCTCATCCTCATGTCTGGTGAAGTACAGCAGCAGCTCGAGAACCTTGTCTCTGATCAGCACCTGCTGCTGAGGAGGGAGACAGGCATGAGAGACAGAGAGAAGCAGAGAGACAGAGAGAGAGACAGACAGAGAGAGACAGACAGGGTAGACAGACAGACAGGGTAGACAGACAGACAGGGCAGTACCTTGTTGGGGCCCTTGAACTCCTCCAGGTCAAAGTCGAAGTGTCTGGCCAGCGCTCCCACAGTGAACAGAGAGCGCAGTAGGAAGGGCTTGTTAGACACCAGGGTGCTGCTGTTAGGATCCTCCTGGTGCTGGGTCTTTAACTTGTTCAGAGCCCCTGCACACACACACACACACACAAACAAAATCTTAGCAAATTGTGAGAAAGAAATATTTTTCAGCTCAATGTTTTCAACTTGAATGCTAAATTATGACATTATGACACTGATTTGCTTCTTTAGGTGTGACTGTGTGTGTGTGTGTGTGTGTGTGCATGTGTGTGCGTGTGTGTACTACTCACCATAGAAACGGTTGAAGCACGCCCACACAAACTTGTAGTTGTGTGTGACCTTGTTGACCACAGCTCCCAGACAGCTGACACAGTGCTGCACCACCTGCAGCCACAGATCACATGATCAGGATCACATGACCAGACATCTCTACGCTGTGACTCACCTACTGTCATTCAGGCTGATCTAGAGCGTGTATCTCTAGGTCTGATCTAGAGCGTGTATCTCTAGGTCTGATCTAGAGCGTGTATCTCTAGGTCTGATCCAGAGCGTGTATCTCTAGGTCTGATCTAGAGCGTGTATCTCTAGGTCTGATCTAGAGCGTGTATCTCTAGGTCTGATCCAGAGTGTGTATCTCTAGGTCTGATCTAGAGCGTGTATCTCTAGGTCTGATCTAGAGCGTGTATCTCTAGGTCTGATCTAGAGCGTGTATCTCTAGGTCTGATCTAGATCGTGTATCTCTAGGTCTGATCTAGAGCGTGTATCTCTAGGTCTGATCTAGAGCGTGTATCTCTAGGTCTGATCCAGAGCGTGTATCTCTAGGTCTGATCTAGAGCGTGTATCTCTAGGTCTGATCTAGATCGTGTATCTCTAGGTCTGATCTAGAGCGTGTATCTCTAGGTCTGATCTAGATCGTGTATCTCTAGGTCTGATCTAGATCGTGCGTGTCTACGTACCGTCATGCCGTACTTGATGATGAGCTTCATGAGGTCTTCTTCTATGGTGGCCAGGTAGGTCTCACTGGGGTGTTCCATCAGAGGAACCACTAGCTCCAGGATCTTAGCCACGTTACAGATCACTATGAAGTCACTGGCAGACTGGACCACACACACACACACAGTGTTAGAGAGTGTGTCTGCGTGTGTATTAGTGTGTGTGTCTGCGTGTGTCTCGGCTCACGTTGCACTTGGTGGTGAGGTAGGGCTGCATGGTCATGGCGTGCTTGACCATGAGCTGAGCTCTGATCTTGCTGAACAGGTACAGAGAGGTGATGCAGGACACCAGACGACTGGAGTTCACCCCCTGGTTATCTGGAGGAGGGGGGGGGGGGTGGAAGAGAGGGGGGCGACAGGTCAGGAGAGACCACAGCTGATGGTGTGGCTTACACAGATATTCCTCCTCCTCCCCCTCCCCCCCCCCCCCCCTCCCCACCCTCCTCCTCCTACCTGTCAGGGTCTCCTCATACTTCAGGATGTGCTCCACCAGGTTGTCCACCAGCTGGACACAGGCCTTCTTAGCAGGCTGGTAAGAAGCATCCTCCTCTGACTTGAGCAGCTGGAGGGAGGGAGGGGGGGAAGGGAGGGGGGGAAGGGAGGGGGGAGGGAGGAGGGTAGGGAGAGTCAGTAAGTGAGGGTAAGTGAATACAGGACAGCAGATTTCCCCCCACATGGATGAGCATGCGCTGGTGTGTGTTGTCCATGTGGGGGCGCTGTGGAGCCAGACACTCACGTTCTGCAGCAGCTGTTCAAACCAGTCGTAGCCGGTGTCTTTACAGGCTGCCACCTGCAGAGAAACAGCACAGCTCTGAGTACCCTGCTCTCCTCTAGGGGGCAGTGGAGGACAACACACAGGCTTCAACAGCTGACTGTTTGTCCAGGTGTGTGTGTTTGTCCAGGTGTGTGTGTGTGTGTGTCCAGGTGTGTGTGTGTGTGTGTGCATGTGTGTGTGCGCGTGTGTGTGTGCGCAGGGCCTCACCACAGCAGTGATGTTCAGGATCTTGCGGGTCATGCTGTCCTTGTCGTGGGCAGGTGTGGGGGTGAACCACAGCTTCTGGAACGTCTCATTCACCAGTTTCTGATGGAGACACAGAGAGAGACCAGCTGTCACACAGTGTGGGAGAGACTGAGTGTAGGAGAGAGTGTGAGACGGTGTGTGTGTGTGTGTGTTACCTTGATGCCCTCCTCATCGTTGACCCTGCGTATCATCCTCACACACATCTCGGTCACCTTGCTGAAGGTGGGCTGTTCCAGGCAGATGTCCCTCAGGATCTTAATCACACGCTTCCTCACACTGATGCCCGTGTCCTGACACACACACACACACACACACATTAGAGCCACACACACACACACACACTGGAAGCTCCAGTCAGTGAACCAGCAGCTGCTGTAATGCACATGTTCCTCCACTAGAGGTCACTGTCAGACCAGCCAACATGCTGAGGAGGGGGCGTGTGAGTTCAACTGTGTTATTATGGCTGTGAGACTGGGAAGAGTGTGAACGTGTGTGTGTGTGTGTGTGTGTGTGGGAGTGTGTACCAGGATCCTCTCTATGAGCATGTCGTAGTACTGCTCCGTCAGCTGGGGTCTGCTGAGGACGAAGCGTCCCAGCAGCTCTACAGCAGCCTCCCTCACACTGGTGGAGTTATCCATGAGACGCCCATGGACCCCACGCTGCATGTCAGACTGGGGGAGAGAGGGGGGGAGAGGGGGAGGGGTCACCTCAGTACTCACACACCTGGCTCTCACTAAATGGCTGTACTGTGAGTCTACCTCACACCTCACTCACTCACTCATACAAACACACACACAGACACATAGTCTCTCTCACACACACACACAGCGCCTCCCTCCCTCTCCTCGTACCCGGGCCAGGATGCTGGGGTCCACAGCCACCACCTCAGACAGACACTTCATGGCTTTGGTCCTGACAGCGATGGCACTCTCTCCCAGGACCCGCAGGATCTGAACACACACACACACACATACACACACACACACAGGAGGAAGAACAGACTGTTACTCTCAACAGCACAGCCAGACTTCAGGAAACAGCAACACACTCAGCGTTCTGATATAGCAGTGGAGAGGGGGGTGAGGAGGGGGTGAGGGAGGGGTCAGGGGTCACCTGGGTCAGGTAGATGTCGAAGCTCTGTGAGAAGGGTCTCATGGAGGCCAGGTAGCGTACGATGAGGCAGGCGTCCTGGTAGTCCACCGTGTCAGAGGTCATCCTGGAGGACAGGAACACCATGAGCATCTCACACTGCTGAAGGACTACAAGTCTGACAGGACTACAAGTCCCACACTACCACAGAACTGCAAGTCTGACAGGACTACAAGTCCCACACTACCACAGAACTGCAAGTCTGACAGGACTACAAGTCCCAAACCACCACAGAACTGCAAGTCTGACAGGATAAGTCTGACAGGACTACAAGTCCCACACTACCACAAAACTGCAAGCCTGACAGGAAACTTCCACAGAACTGCAAGTCTGAAAGGACTGCAAGTCCCACACTACCACAAAACTACAAGCCTGACAGGACTACAAGTCCCAAACTACCACAGAACTGCAAGTCTGACAGAATAAGTCTGACAGGACTACAAGTCCCACACCACCACAGCACCACACATCACAGTCCGTACCTGAGCGTGGCGAAGTGTGCAGGGCTGGCCTTGATGATGCCACGCAGGAAGTTCTTGCGGCTCTCTGCTCGCTGCATGATCTCCCCGGCGGTCTCCAGTTCTCGGGCGTGATGCGGCCCGTCAGAGGAGTCCTCATCCCGCTGACCCTGACTCCTCAGAGCCTTCTCTGACTCTGTCCCCGTGTCCCGGAACCACTGGGCGATGTAGAACTTCCTGGCAAACTGGGGGGGGGAGAGACTGGGTGAGGAACTGGAGGGGGAGGGCAGGGGGTGTGAGTGTGTGTGTGTAAGTGTGTGAGTGAGAGTGTGAGTGTGTCTCACCACCAGAGAAGGGTCTGTTTCTGCGTTCTCTTCCATGTAATCCAGCAGAGCCTTCTGGAGCTGCTGTGTCTCATCACTGCCTGGGGTCTGGGGGAGGGAGGGAGGGGAGGGAGGGAGGGAGACAGTATGAACAGGACATCATCATATATGGTCCCTCCCCCCCCCTTTCTCTCCTCCTTCGTACCTCCTTCAGGATGCGGTTGATGGAGCGCTGGTCCATGCTGCTGGTGACAGCGTCCTTGCGGAGCCTGGCAGCCACGGTGCCCAGGTAGTCCAGCGAGGCCACCCTCAGAGCCATCTCTGTCTGCTTGTTACTGAACTGGTGCACCTGGGGGACAGACAGGTGAGCAGACAGACAGGTGAGCAGACAGACAGGTGAGCAGACAGACAGGTGAGCAGACAGACAGGTGAGCAGACACACAGGTGTGAATAGAGACATGTGAACAGACAGACAGGTGAGAATAGAGACAGGTGAACAGACAGACAGGTGAGCAGACACACAGGTGAGAATAGAGACAGGTGAACAGACAGACAGGTGAGAATAGAGACAGGTGAGCAGGCAGACAGGTGAGCAGACACACAGGTGAGAATAGAGACAGGTGAACAGACAGACAGGTGAGCAGACAGACAGGTGAGGAGCAGACAGACAGGTGAGGAGCAGACAGACAGGTGAGCAGACAGACAGGTGAGGAGCAGACAGACAGGTGAACAGGCAGACAGGTGAGCAGACAGACAGGTGAGCACTCACCAGCAGTCTTCCCAGAAGGCTTAGCAGCAGCTCGGAGGCAGGCCACTCTGGCTTGTTGACGGTGGACAGCAGATCCTGGACGAAGTTCTCAAACAGCGGGCGATAATCCTCCTCCCCCTGCTTACTGCCACACCTGAGGGAGGAGGGGGGAGGGGGGGGGGCAGCTGTTAGAAAACAGTTCGACTAGAGAGGTTGTGATCTCACTGGAGTTTAGAGGGATGGAGGGACAGGAGGGAGAGGGAGTTGGGGGAGGAAGAGGGGAAAAGAGGGGGAGGTAGGGGGGAGTCTTACTTCTTGAGGAATACAGAGAGGAAGTTCTGGGCGGTCCTCATGGCTGTCTCATAAGAGTTGGTAATGAGCAGATCCTGGTCCATCTAGACACACCAAGAAGGGTTAGTGTGTGTGTGTGTCTAGTGTGTATCTATAGAGTGTGTGTGTGTGTGTGCGCCCCCACCTTGCTGTCGTACTCGTCCTCCATGGCGTCCCTGTCGCTGGGCAGGTGCACCACACACTGGATGAGCTGCAGCACCAGAGCTGTCACCATCTGGATGAACATGGGCTCCCCGTCCTGGTCACTGCTGTTCAGTCTGGAGGGAGGGGGGGAGACAGTGTGAGAGAGACAGTGTGAGAGAGACAGCCTGAGAGAGACAGCGTGAGAGACAGTGTGAGAGAGACAGCGTGAGAGAGACAGCCAGAGAGACAGCGTGAGAGAGACAGCGTGAGAGAGACAGCCTGAGAGACAGCGTGAGAGAGACAGTGTGAGAGAGACGGCCTGAGAGAGACAGCCTGAGAGACAGTGTGAGAGAGACAGCGTGAGAGAGACAGCCAGAGAGACAGCGTGAGCGAGACAGCGTGAGAGACAGCGTGAGAGACAGCGTGAGAGACAGCGTGAGAGACAGCGTGAGAGAGACAGCCTGAGAGAGACAGCCTGAGAGAGACAGTGAGAGAGACAGCGTGAGAGAGAGAAGCATGCGTACCGAAAGTTGCGGAGACTGCGCTTGCTGGTGGGCAGTCTGGCCAGAGACGTGAAGATCTCCTCCAGGATCAACTGACGATGCTTCTCATACCGAGAGAACACCTGAGGGGAGAGAGGGGGGAAGGAGAAAAAATTACGAAAAATTAATGATAAATCTTGGAGCAGCTCAGACTGAGGGATGAAGGAGGGAAGGCTGAAGGAGGGATGGATGGATGGAGGAGGGATGGAGACACTCACAGCAGTGACCAGCTTGATGGCACACAGCTGCAGCTCACTGACGTTCTCCACAAAGAAGGGAGTGATGCCCATAGAGGAGACCTGCAGGAGGCACAACACAGGGGGGGTCAGAACACAGGGGGGTCAGGGGGGTCAGTGTGTGTGTGTGTCTCACCTGCAGGATGGTGGTGTGTGTGTGTGTCTCACCTGCAGGATGGTGGTGTGTGTGTGTGTCTCACCTGCAGGATGGTGGTGTCGGTCAGTAGCTGGATGTGCAGCAGTTCGGCCATGTTTGTGACCACATCACACAGCTTGTTGTAAAGCATGATGATGACACGCTGCTTGTGGGTGGAGCATTTAGCACGCTTCGCCTTCGAGCTCAACAAGCCCCCTGATTGGACAAGAGGAAGACCCATGAAATACCCATGCTGCTTTTTGACGTGAGTGTGTGTGTGTTGTGGACATGGGTCGTACTGGGGGTACAGGGTGTGTGTGTGTGTGTACCTCCATGGGGGTCCACCCTGTAGACAGGGTCGTACTGGGGGTACAGGGTGTGTGTGTGTGTACCTCTGTGGGGGTCCACCCTGTAGACTGGGTCGTACTGGGGGTACAGGGTGTGTGTGTGTGTGTACCTCCGTGGGGGTCCACCCTGTAGACTGGGTCGTACTGGGGGTACAGGGTGTGTGTGTGTGTGTGTGTGTACCTCCGTGGGGGTCCACCCTGTACACAGGGTCGTACTGGGGGTACAGTGTGTTCTGCAGGTGGTACTTGGAGTACTGCAGCACTCTCTCGATCACGTCCTCCATGTAGACAGCTTTGGGCATGTGCAGTGATGTCATGATGCTGAGGGCGGTGAGGCAGGCGTCTGCTGAGCGAGTCACACGCTCCATGATGAGGTCACGCCACAGACGCTCCTCATCCTCACCATCGTTATCCTGGGAGAAGGAGGGGAGGAGACGAGAGAGGAGGAGGAGAGAGGAGGAGGAGGAGGAGAGGAGGAGGAGAGAGGAGGAGAGGAGGAGGAGAGAGAGGAGTTAAAGACTTGTTTTTTTCTGTTGAAGAAGTGTGTGTCAGTGTGTGTGTGTGACCTCTGTATGTATGTGTGTGAGTGAGTGTGTGTGTGTTCTCTGTGTGTGTGTGACCTCTGTGTGTGTGTAGGTGTGTGACCTCTGTGTGTGTGTTCTCTGTGTGTGTGTGACCTCTGTGTGTAGGTGTGTGACCTCTGTGTGTAGGTGTGTGACCTCTGTGTGTGTGTGTGACCTCTGTGTGTGTGTGTGACCTCTGTGTGTGTGTGTGACCTCTGTGTGTAGGTGTGTGACCTCTGTGTGTGTGTGTGACCTCTGTGTGTGTGTGTGACCTCTGTGTGTGTGTGTGACCTCTGTGTGTAGGTGTGTGACCTCTGTGTGTGTGTGTGACCTCTGTGTGTAGGTGTGTGACCTCTGTGTGTAGGTGTGTGACCTCTGTGTGTGTGTGTGACCTCTGTGTGTAGGTGTGTGACCTCTGTGTGTGTGTGTGACCTCTGTGTGTGTGTGTGTGACCTCTGTGTGTAGGTGTGTGACCTCTGTGTGTGTGTGTGACCTCTGTGTGTAGGTGTGTGACCTCTGTGTGTGTGTGTGACCTCTGTGTGTAGGTGTGTGACCTCTGTGTGTGTGACCTCTGTGTGTGTGTGTGAGACCTCTGTGTGTAGGTGTGTGACCTCTGTGTGTGTGTGTGTGTGACCTCTGTGTGTGTGTGTGACCTCTGTGTGTGTGTAGGTGTGTGACCTCTGTGTGTGTGTGTGACCTCTGTGTGTAGGTGTGTTCCTCTGTGTGTGTGTGTTCCTCTCGGTGTGTGTGACCTCTGTGTGTGTGTGTTCCTCTGTGTGTGTGTGACCTCTGTGTGTGTGTGTGTTCCTCTGTGTGTGTGTAACTCACAGCGTTCATCAGTGTGGACAGTTTGGATCCATCTTGGATGTTCTTCTCCAGGATGTTGAGAACCTTCACCAGCTTCTCTGAAGGGATCTGAGGAGAACAAGAACACTACAGCTCATCACACATGTCTGTGTGTGTGTGAGGTGTGTGTGAGGTGTGTGTGTGTGTGAGGTGTGTGTGAGGTGTGTGTGAGGTGTGTGTGAGGTGTGTGTGTGTGTGAGGTGTGTGTGAGGTGTGTGTGTGTGTGTCGTACCCGGCTGGTGATGCCCATAGCCTTGATCTTAGCAGACTCGCTGGCCAGCTCTGTTAGCTGGTGTTTCCCTAGCAACAGCTCCTGGGGAATCTCATCATCATCCTCTGTACAGGAAACAGGAACAGGAAATGGCATCAACCCAGGTGCAGTCCACCATGTTCAGGTACTCTCCATCTCTCATCCCTCAGTCCAGTCTGCCAGTCTGGTTAACCTACCCATGACACTGAAGTCCACGTCCTCCAGGTTCTCCAGGATGCTGTCGACACTGTTGGAGAACCGCTTAAAGGTAGACGAGTCCATCAGCTCTGCAGAGGAACACACACACCGAGAGGAACACACACACCGAGAGGAACACACACACCGAGAGGAACACACACACCGACAGGAACACACACACACACAGAGGAACACACACACACAGAGAAGAAAGGTCAGTTGACAGAAAATTTGAAATTTAGGGTAGAGGGTGAGGTAGGGGGTGAGGCAGGGGGTGGAGGGATGAGGTAGGGGGTGAGGCAGGTGGTGGAGGGGTGAGGTAGGGGGTGAGGCAGGTGGTGGAGGGGTGAGGTAGGGGGTGAGGCAGGTGGTGGAGGGATGAGGTAGGGGGTGAGGTAGGTGGTGGAGGGGTGAGGTAGGGGGTGAGGTAGGTGGTGGAGGGGTGAGGTAGGGGGTGAGGTAGGTGGTGGAGGGGTGAGGTAGGGGGTGAGGTAGGTGGTGGAGGGGTGAGGTAGGGGGTGAGGTAGGTGGTGGAGGGGTGAGGTAGGGGGTGAGGTAGGTGGTGGAGGGGTGAGGTAGGGGGTGGCAGGCCTCACCCTCGTGGGTGAGTTTGGGCTCGTAGGCTTTCCTCTTCTTCTGCTTGTCTGCTTTCTGCTTCTGCTTCCTGGCTACTGCAGAGAACAAGAAGAGAACAGGAAGTCACACCTTGACCAATGACAGTGGAGCACCCTGTGTGCAGGTATACTGTGATAAAGGTGTGTGTGAGACAGCGTGTGTGTGAGACGGTGTGTGCGGTCGTACGCTCGCTGATGCTGGGGGGCGGAGACTCCTCGCCGCTGGACTCTCGGTATCGGCTGCCCGACCCTCGGCGGCCATCTTGGATGCTCCCGCTGCGTCGCCGCTCCCCCTCCTCCTGCTCCCACGCCCGGTCCCTGTCCCGCCGTGCACGCTTCCTCATCACTGAGGGAGGAAGAGGAGGAAGAGGAGTCAGGTGAGCACACCCACAGCTGCTGGCAGGAAGAGGAGGAGCCTCTGGGGGGTTGTCATGGTCACTCACTCTCTCCGTTGGCCTCGGCGTCCTCCTCCTCTTCGTCGTCTTCGGAGCTGACCTCAGCGTAGCGCGGCCGCTCCTTCACGCTGCTCCTCTTCCTCTTGTTCATCTTCACCCTCTCGCAGAGCGGCATGGTGGACTCGATCTCTGCCAGCAGCTCTGGAGGAAGCTCCTTCAGCACGGACTGATCCAGCCCTCCTGGAGGGGGAGACAGAGGGGGACACAGAGGGGGACAGAGGGGGAGACAGAGGGGGACAGAGGTAGATACAGAGGGGGAGACAGAGGGGGACAGAGGTGGATACAGAGGGGGAGACAGAGGGGGACAGAGGTGGATACAGAGGGGGACACAGAGGGGGACAGAGGTGGATACAGAGGGGGACACAGAGGGGGACACAGAGGGGGACACAGAGGGGGACAGAGGGGGACACAGAGGGGGACACAGAGGGGGACAGAGGTGGATACAGAGGGGGACACAGAGGGGGACAGAGGTGGATACAGAGGGGGACACAGAGGGGGACACAGAGGGGGACAGAGGTGGATACAGAGGGGGACACAGAGGGGGACAGAGGTGGATACAGAGGGGGACACAGAGGGGGACAGAGGTGGATACAGAGGGGGACACAGAGGGGGACACAGAGGGGGACAGAGGTGGATACAGAGGGGGACAGAGGGGGATAAAGAGAGGGAACATTAAGGGGTTTTCAGGGCCGATGCCGATTATTACAGATTAAGTAGACCGATAACCAATAACTTTGAACCAATATGTATGTCTAGTGTAGAAAATGAAAATGAATGTGAAAAGTTATAATAAAAATGCCACTGACAAATAATTTTTATAGTTTTGAAAATGACCGATACTGAAAATCCCAAAAATGCTTAATATCAGCGCAGATAATCGGCCACAATAATACAATAATAACAATAATAATCACAGAGAGAGAAAGAGAGCGAGCGAGCTTGAGAACAGTGCCTCTCACCTTTCCCAGCCCTCTCTGATATGCGGTTCTTGCTTCCAGACTTGCTTTGTCTGATGAACCTCTGCACCTCGTCTATGGACAGCTTCTGCAGCACCACCACCGGCTTGGCCCCCTTAGCCAGGTCCTTCACCATGCCCAGCCTCTCCAGCTTCACCCTGGGCTGGCCCCAGGCCTCCTCCGGGCCCCCCAGGGCCCCTTCCTGGTCCCTCTTCACCTTGGGGATCTGGAAGTTCTTCAGGGCCCCGGTGGACCCCCCCAGAAGGTGAGCAGGGAACTCTGGTCTGGCGTCCAGCTGCTTGGAGCTGCGATCTCGGTCCGACGGCACCGCACTGCCACGCCGCCCGCCCCCCTCCAGCCCCCCTCCCCGCCCCTCCTGTCGCACCCGGGGGCTGTCGCCACGGTGACGCTCCTCCGGCGAGCGGCGGTCTCTCCTTTCCCGGTCACCCCGCCCAGATGACTTCCCCGCCTCCGGGCGCCGGCAGTCTGGCTTCCCGTCGTGTCGATGCCTGGCCGGCTCCCTCCTGCTGTCGTGTTTGTCCATCCTGTTCTTGATGACCTCCGGCCGGCCGTCTGGCTTCAGCCGCAGGACACCGGCCGTGTCGGAGCCCTCGGCAGCGGGGCCCTCGGCGGGCTCCTCCGGCCAGCGCTGGGCCTCCAGAGCAGGGATAGGGGCCACCATGCAGGGGTCCAACTGGCCGTCGGCGCGGCCTGCCTGCTGGAGGTCGATGCTGACCATCAGGGCGGGTCGGCTGGCTCCGTTCCCTGCCGCGCTGCCTTCCTGGGGGGTCAGCTTGCCTGCGTTGCCACCCGCCCCTCCTCCACTGCCTGGGGCTCCTGTGGGGCCCCCCGGACCACCCGTCCCCCCTGCCCCGGGCTCCAGGGGGAAGGAGTCCTGCTTCCTCTTCTTCAGGGGTTTGTCTGGAGAGAGAGGAGGGAGAGAAAGAGAGAGGGAGAGAAAGAGAGAGAGGGAGAGAAAGAGAGAGAGGGAGAGAAAGAGAGAGGGAGAGAAAGAGAGAGAGGGAGAGAAAGAGAGAGAGGGAGAGAAAGAGACACAACCCCCGCCCATCAAAACAGAACGTCCAGAAAACAGACTAAATCAACAATCTAACAGGCAGAGCAGCCAAACTGCAGCGAGCAGAATGATCACAGCAAGCGAAGAAGAGAGGAGAAAGTCTACGCTCTGAGAAGACCAGGCATGCAGCAGAGCAGAGGAACAGAGAGAGAGAGAGAGAAAAAGAGACAGAGAGAGAGACAGAGAGAGAGACAGAGAGAGACACACAGAGAGATCTGAAGTCCTGGGCCTGAAAACATAGGTAGCATCTCAATTCTGTCAACAACAACAAAAACAAATGAACATGCTCCATGTAAATCCATCCAGCAGCAGAGCTAACCCACTGCTAAGCTGCTGTTCTTCCTGTCAGCCATGTTTGTTAGTGTTGTCAGCTGTGTTGGGGAGCAGCAGGGGTCAGCTGGGTCTGAACCCCCCCAACAACAAGCTGCTAAACCAGCTTCTCATCAAGGCAACGTGAAGGAGGAGGGATTCAAACCCATCAAAAGCTCTAACCACTGAGCTGGACCCCCCGCCCCCTAAACCATCACTAAGAGCCCTCCTCTTCACCCCCCATCTCCCCTCCTCCCTGAGACATCCTGCACCTACTCTGTAATGACCGTGGGGGGCGGGGAGGGACGTGGGGGGGTGGCGATGGCATTTGAGGGGGGCGGGGGAGGTCAGGTCTTTATCGGTTGATCGTAGTGTAAACATATGGGGGGGGAGGGGGTGGGAGGGGCAGGAGGATGGGGGGGAGGGAGAGGGGGGTGTGTCCTAAAAGCATACACACCTTTATCCTGCACCTCTCTGGAGCAGCGCTCCTTCTCATTGGCTGCCTCGCGTTCTATCCTCTCAATCTCAGCCAGCGCGTCCAACTCTGCCTCGTCATAGGGCGAGGAGGAGGAGAGGAGAGCGCCCCCTGGCCACTCGGAGGAACCGCCCTGCTGCAGCATCTTAGCGCCCAGGTTGTGCAACAGTCCTGGCACCTGAGGGGGGTACTGCCCCTGCTCCAGGTCTGAACCTGGGGCCTCGCCCGACAGCGCCTCACCCGCGGGGTCCGACTCGGACGACTTGACCCTGGACAGCCTGAGGGTCAGCTTGGTGACATCCTTGGAGGGCGAGGTGACGATGTCGTACATCTCCTTGTCGTCCTTCAGGGGCCCCCCGCCCCCGGAGGAGGACCCCCCGCCGGGCTTCTTCTTCTGTTTCTTGTCGCCTGGCACCTCTCCAGCGCCCTCCCGTGGTGAGGAGTAGGGGGGCGGAGACTGGAGGATGAGAGGGGGGCGGGAGCCAGCTGGAGGAAGAGACAACAGAGACATCACACAGCTGAAGATCACTCTGAAAACTGCAAACTTCAGGTTTCCATAACTTTTCAATCATTATTTAATATTTATTTAATAAAAAATCATCACTAAACTCTCCGACTCTCCTGAATCAAACTGGTCCTGAGGAAATGACTTAGCCCCTCCCCCTCCGCCTACCTTTGGGTGTTCCTTCACTTCCTGTTGGAGAGCAACCAGACTGGGGTGACCTCAGAGGAAATGATGCGTTCCTCAGAGAGGGGTCACTCTCCTGGGGGAGACAGAGTCGGGGAGGGGGGGTTAATAAACACAACATCCCTCTTAGCTAACAGCACCTTTGAGAGAGAAAAAAGAACAGTATTGTGTACAGGTGTGTTCTACCTCAGTGTGGTGTACAGGTGTGTTCTACCTCAGTGTGGTGTACAGGTGTGTTCTACCTCAGTGTGGTGTACAGGTGTGTTCTACCTCAGTGTGGTGTACAGGTGTGTTCTACCTCAGTGTGGTGTACAGGTGTGTTCTACCTCAGTGTGGTGTACAGGTGTGTTCTACCTCAGTGTGGTGTACAGGTGTGTTCTACCTCAGTGTGGTGTACAGGTGTGTTCTACCTCAGTGTGGTGTACAGGTGTGTTCTACCTCAGTGTGGTGTACAGGTGTGTTCTACCTCAGTGTGGTGTACAGGTGTGTTCTACCTCAGTGTGGTGTACAGGTGTGTTCTACCTCAGTGTGGTGTACAGGTGTGTTCTACCTCAGTGTGGTGTACAGGTGTGTTCTACCTCAGTGTGGTGTACAGGTGTGTTCTACCTCACTGTGGTGTACAGGTGTGTTCTACCTCAGTGTGGTGTACAGGTGTGTTCTACCTCAGTGTTGAGTCTCTGCACGATGCTCATGTAGTCGTCGCTGGCGTGATGGTTAGAGGACAGCTGGCTGCTGGACTTCCCCTCATGAACATTCCTCATCCCTCCTGGAACCATGGGACTGGCAACAGACACTGTGCAGACAGGACAGTTAGACTTAGACACACACACACACACACCGACACACACCGACACACACAGACACACACACAGGCCTCTCACCTTGCTGTATCTGTTGGTGCTGGGTGTAGCTGGGGGGGAACTGCAGGTACCCTGCTGGGCTCTGGGGGGTGTAGGGGCTGGGGACAGGGCTGGTCTGCTGGCCCATGAACCGAGCTCCACCAGACCCTGATGGGGGAGGGCCGAACCTGCTGGAAGGAGGAGGGGGCAAAGAGACCTCTTAGAACCGGAACCTTCCTTTAGGCAATCTTCACTTTTCGATTGGGTGGGGTGACGAGTTAGGGGATATGAAGTTACTGACTTACCTTGAGGGGTTGGGAGATATGGAGGCCTGTTGAAAGTTGCCTGATTGGGCAGGGCTGCCATGCATGGAATTCTGGGTGATTTTATACTGCTGTACCATTGGCTGCTGCAGGATCCCTGCTGAATGAACCAGTAGAAAACCAGAAGAAACAGTCAGTTGTTTACTCACAGCCGAGCATGAAGCTTGACAGACTGTGCAGTTTAAACAGTTCAGAACATAGATCTGAAAGGTCAGAGAGGAGAGAGAGACAGAGAGAGAGAGACAGACAGACTACCGACCTGTCTCTCTGAAGATCCCAGGGTTCCTTGCCAGCATGGTCTGCAGCAGAACAGGCCCCTCCCCCTCAGGCTCATCACTGCCCAGGTTATCCTTCAGCTCTCTGAGAGACACAGACACACACAAACACACAAACACACACACACACACAAATGCTACAGGTTAGTCAGCCACACAGTCTGAGAAAACGTAGCTAATGTTGTCACTGAGATTGGATGCTGAGCTATAGTTAGCCGGTTGCCGTGGGAACGACCACCAGCACCAGCATCAGCACCAGGCAGCCTGCAGGCCTTATGGAACATGCTAGCACGCTGAACACATCTGGCTGCATGGAAATACAAGCTCAAGCATGGGGACTACACATCCCAGAACACTGATGCTATTATAACACTGCTGAATGACTGTTTTGATTGACTGGCTGGCTGGCTGGTTGGCTGTACTCACATGTGCTCGGTGGAGACCTGGGTGAGGCTGTGAGCCAGCTGGGTAACCAGGTTGTCATCCCTGCAGGCCAGTAGACAGGCCACCTCCTCAGCCACACGGCCATTATAGAGCAGGCTCTTAGTGGTGGTGGCCGGCAAGGGGGAGGGCAGAGGCAGCTGGTTCAATACTGGGGAGGGGGAGAGAGGAGGAGGGAGAGAGAGATGTTTAATACCAGAACCACAGTCTCAGACAATTAAAAAATACACAGGAATCTTGGTGCTAGTTATACATCAACCATCCATCAACTTTCAAGTGACACCAAAACCTTGAGACAAGAATAAAATGCTAAATTGTGCGTGAGTGTGCGTGTGCATCGTGTGTGTGTGTGTGTGTGTGCGCATCATGTGTGTACTCACGGTCGGTAAGGCTAGCAATCCCAGCGAGAGTGGTGATGGGAACATGAGGCATATCCCCGTTCATACTGAAGGTGGGTGCGGCCCGGCGTTTTACTGCACAGGTAGGTCAGGTGCTCGCGCTCGCCACGCCCCTCTTCACATCTCCTGCCACCTGGGCGCCACATCATACGCCTGAGTTAGCCACACCCCCTGCCGCTGCTTCAGATTTCACTAGCGTCCCTGCAGCCTCAGAACCGCTACAGCTGTCTTACCTTGATGGTGAGATCTACTGGATCCGGGGTTCGACCAATGACATGACAGGGAAAACTCCGTGAAGCTCTGTGGATGCAATCAAGCACAGGGGCAGTGATATCAGTCCAAAGGTACGGTTTCTAGAAGAGTCTATGTGTAGACATCAGACAGAACACTAGCAGCAGAATATAACACATGTAGACTGACAGCTGAGAGACTGACATGTTGGAGACTGACAGGTGACAGACTGACAGGTGACAGACTGACAGGCTAGAGACTGACATGTTGGAGACTGACAGGTGAGAGACTGACAGGTTAGAGACTGACAGGTGACAGACTGACAGGTGACAGACTGACAGGTTAGAGACTGACAGGTTAGAGACTGACATGTGACAGACTGACAGGTTAGAGACTGACAGGTTAGAGACTGACAGTTCATAGACTGACAGGTTAGAGACTGACAGGTTAGAGACTGACATGTGACAGACTGACAGGTTAGAGACTGACAGGTTAGAGACTGACATGTGACAGACTGACAGGTTAGAGACTGACAGGTCCAAAAAAGCAAAAGCAAGGTGATGGAGGCAGAGGGGGGGCGAGGAGGAGGACCCGATGGCCGCTTCTCTGACTATCTATCAACGACCACCAGAACTGGGTGATCCGGATGGTGTGTCTTCCCACCTCGCATATCACCATAACATGCATCCCAATAACATGTATCACCATAACATGCATCACCATAACATGCATCCCCATAACATGCATCACCATAACATGCATCCCCATAACATGTATCACCATAACATGCATCCCCATAACAGGTATCACCATAACATGCATCCCCATAACATGCATCCCCATAACATGCATCCCCATAACATGCATCCCCATAACATGTATCACCATAACATTACAGTTCATGTTATGGACAGGACGGTATTAGGGTGAATTGCCTACATAACCATATTGAGATGCTAGTCAGGTCACATAATGAAGACAGTATTGGAGTCGATGTAAACAATACCAAACAGATAAATTAACATTTATCTACATCTATTTGGTCAAATCGGGTAATCTTAGCTTGCAAACTAGCCTCCTTTTACTAAAAGATACATAATAAACATGCAAGTTGCTCATTCAATCATCATATTGGACAGCATGGCTCTCTGTTATTGTTGTAAATCCTTTAAGATGGCCAACCATTGAAACGTAAACTTCACTATTTACGTCGATAAAGACCGTTTAGACTTAAATAACTTGCTTTTATACAACTAAACAACCTAACCAACCTTATTAACTTCACATTAAATCAGCTTGGAAGTTGCTAGTTGGTTAAATCACGGTTTAAAATCTGATAGTTTTAGTTTTTTAAACTCTTAACTGTCTATTTACTGAAGGCAGTATTAGATAAACCAGATAGATGGTGAATGTTATTAACGTTATAACATTAATTATAACAAATAAAAGGTTTTTTTTCTCATCTTTTCTTATCTCTTACTCAATGGTCCAGCTAGCTCGATGTTAGCATGGTCGTCAAAGCAACCGACACTGGGAGGTTTTTATCATCAAAATAAACGATAAAAATACGTAAAAGAAACATAGCTAGACAATTCTCAGATCTTCATATGCTGTAAACTTTTCTTTTATGAATAAGTATAAAACGATTAAAAGTGAAAAGATTTTTAAAAAACTAAACAGTTAGTGAAACAGTTAGTTAGCCAGCGGCCCCATTAGGCCCAGTTTGAATCCCCGGTGTCGCCTAGTGAGACAGCCGAGGCCGTCAGCTGCTGCCCGGGGAGACAGACAGCAGCAAGCCGCTAACTGCTACCATCACAGTCACCCAGGACATTTAGTATTAAACATGTTTAATAACATGTAATAACATTTAATAACATGTTTATAACCTGCAGCATCTGGGAACTGAATTTACCTTCGGATATGACGGTCAAAGGAGGGGAATGTTGAAGATAAGGTCCGTATCCTCCTCTCTCTCTCTCTCTCCCTCCCTCTCTCCCTCTCCTCTCTCTCTCTCTCTCAGTCTCTCTCCCCCCTCTCTCTCTCAATCACTCTCTCTCCCTCCCTCTCTTTCTCACTCTCCCTCCCTCCCTCCCTCCCTCTCTTTCTCTCTCCCTCCCTCTCTCTCTCTAGCTCCCTCTCTCCCTCCCTCCCTCTCTCTCTCTCTCTAGCTCCCCCTTTCTTCTCCTCCACTCTCCTCCCTCCCTCTCTCACCCAGCCAGCCAGCTAAGCTATCAACAATAATCCAGATTCTTCTGTCTTCTTCCGTCATACGCGGCTCTTAAACTAGGAAACGTCCGCTCGTTAGTGTTTTTTATCCGGTCCAAGCCAACATGGAGAAGGACCGCAGACAATATCGGTTTATTTAAATAAAAATTAAAAAAAAATATGACGACCGTTGCGATGATCCAGAGCCTCCAGACTCCCCGATCCTCCAGAACAAAATGCCGACCGGAAGTGGTCCCGTCCTGGTAGCGGAGCTCCACGGTGAGGCTCCCTCCACCGGCCCCCAGAGAAACATCACCTGGGAGGGCTTTATTACAGCAAAATGACATCAAGGACCTTACAAAAAAACTAAATATTGTGTAGAGAAATTCAACAAGGTCTAGCTCTTCCTATGTCATGGTAAACTATTATTTATCCCCCTCCTTGTAACGTTTTTCCTTGATGTCAAATGACTGATGTTGCCTATTTCTTAATAAATAAGCCTATAGCATGTGTTTATAGTATAGATAATATAAACGGAATTTTATAAAGTATATCCCAACACTAGTAAACATGATATGGCACGTGAGCAGAAAAAAGGAATTTCTTCTTTACATTTATACTTTTTTGCAAAGACCTAGGCCTACTGTAGCCGACATGTTTAGCAGCATCTTAGTACATAATTGAACACTTCTCACTGTCTGAAGGATGTGCACAGTAAGTAGGACTGTATAAAATCTTTACTTTAAAGATGCATAGAAACATACGCAAACAAATATGCAAGCAATTAGCCAGCGTTTCTTTTAAAAACCGTAATAATTGCAGTTTCCACAAATGTCCAGTAGATGGGGCCAGGCACCAGCGTGTCACCATCTGAGGCTCTGTTAATGTTGTTCTGCAAATTGCTCGCTGTTAGACCCCAGACATCTCAGCATGGCGGTTCAGTAACAGATATAGAGAGATGAATCACAAAACTAGGGGTCATTTTTATCATTTTTATTGGAAAAAAACCTATACAACAATCAGATCTAGTCATTTTTTAGTTTGTGTGTGTGTGCGTGTGTGTGTGTGTGTGTGTGTGTGTGTGTGTGTGTGTGTGTGTGTGTGTGTGTGAAAGAGAGAGTTAGAGTATCTTTGTGTGTTTTGAGGCACAGATAAAGCATGACACCAACCTCTGTAAACAAAAATAATCAATCAAATATCCTCAAGTGTCTAACATCAGCTCTACTGCAGAAATACAGCCAGACTGTATTACTGATGATGAAGGTAACAAAAGAAAAGATTAGTCTATTAGTTCACAAGCTCCCCACAAAATAATGTTTTTTACAACATCTTGTAAAAGTTATCCTCAGGAAACAAACGTAACAAATCTACAGTTAATTTACATGATCATCTACAAATACTCCCACCCCCACCCCTCATTATTAAATGTAGTACATTCAAATGACATTTCTACACAGTGAAAACATTGCTAAAGAAGATCATTGTAAAGATTGGAATCCAATCTGTATTAGTTCAAACTATAGATCTACTTTTGACAGAGGACATCGAAATTCTTTGCAAACTTATGTTCACAACATCCTCGTTAGATCAATTAAACTTTTGGCAACTTGAAAGTTTGGAATAACCTCTTGAAATGAATGTTAGCATTTGATATAACTAATTCTCGATCTATTGTTTGTTTCATCGTTAAATTATTAACTGACAGCTATGGTAGCACATAACTAATAATTAACTAAAAAGTGGGACAGGATTTGGTGAGTAAAAAATCATGAATATTCTTCAATTATGTGATGACTCTTTAGTTATATCAAGGCACTCCTGAAAGCGAATACCATGTTTCCAAAATTGATCTAATACCTTACAATGTACAAAGTACACAAAAGGCTTTAGACAAATATTTTGGATTTCATGTTAGTGCTGAGTATTCATTTGGTAAGCACAAATGGCCGCAGCGAGCGCATGCTGATTGAAAGTAATTTGGTTGTTGCACAACTTTGAATCTCAACACACAATGTTGCCTGTAACAAACCAGCGGCAGAGCAACAAAAAAAGAATAAGATTTTTTTTTTTCAAGAATGGAATGCAGAACATTTTACAATCAGGTAAAAAAGAAATCAAGAGTTGTACCCTCCTTCTTGCCTTCTCAGAATTCACATCACTACAAAAATATTACAACTTACAACGTCAAATGTATAAAATTTATCAGAAAAAAAGTCATCTAAATTGATCATAATGCTATATTATAACAAAGGCTTCTTTCCTAAAGAGGAGTAGCCTATAGGCTGAACAGGAACTAAAGTTCCTGCTTAAAGGTAAACCAACTTCTGTTCAGCAGGCTGGCCTTGACCTCCCTCCCTCCCATCCTCCCTCCCACCCTCCTTCCCTCCCTCCCATCCTCCCTCCCACCCTCCTTCCCTCCCTCCCATCCTCCCTCCCACCCTCTCCCTCTCCCTCCGTGTCTAGCAGCCTCCTATCTGCATTTCAAAAATTCCCTCCCCCAAAACACCTTCTAAATCTTCAGGTGGTCAGGGAGGAGACAGGAAAGATCTAAGGAGCGAGATGCCAGCAGGTTCTACATGTTGGTCTCACTGTTGACCGTTTTGTCGTTCTCGAACTCGTTCTCTTGGTTGATGAGTTGGTAAGGTTTCTTGTTAGCCTCCTCCACCACAGAGTTTCCCGCCTCCGGGTCCTTGAGCTCATGCCGGGACAGGTGTTCCACGATTCCTGCGCCGATCGAGTCCCCGAGAACGTTTGTCATGGTACGTAACCGGTCCCTACAGAGAGACAGGGGTTACAGCTAGGTTCAAGCACTTTTTTGTTTTTTTCCTTTTTTTTTTACATTTATATAAAATAGTTTTAAAATGTTTACTGCTCTCTCACAGTAAAATGAGAGGTTGAAATTCTTAGCTAGGGAATTCAACAAACTAGATACCTGATCCAAGCTTTCTTATTCAAGGTAGAAGTATGGTATGTTTTACTCAGATACCAAACCATACAAGCACACACATGCTTCCCCTCTCTCTCACACACACACACGCACACACGCACACACACTGCAGTCAGATGTGGATAAAATAATTGGAAACAGATGGACTGGGAGAATGTGAGAGGTGTGTCTTTCCATCCCGGCCCTCCAGTTCATCTCACATGGACTTCATCGTTACTAGGCTCTATAGAAACACTACCTTCATCCCTGCTCACTGCCATCCCCTTAAAGTCAACTATGTAGCTTTCCAGGACAACCAGCACTTACAAGAACCAATCGACGGCGATGATCAGGGTGATGTCATCGGTGGGTAGACCCACAGAGGTTAGAACTATCACCATGGTGACGAGGCCTGCCTGGGGGATTCCGGCTGCTCCTATGCTGGCAGCTGTAGCCGTTATACTGGAGGGTGAGGGGGTGAGGGAGGGGAGAGGAGGAGGGAGAGGGGGTGAGGGAGGGAAGAGGAGAGCAAGGGAGGAGAGGAGGAAGAGATTGAGATCATTGAGGTAACTCAATCACTTGTAGAGTTTTTTCAATGATAGGAAAAAAAAACAGACTGCACATAACTTTTTCTATATTATTAGTGTGGTACCTGATGGTGAGGATCTGTCCAAAGTTAAGGTCCATGTTGTTGACCTGGGCGATAAAAATGGCCGCCAGGGCCTCGTAGAGCGCCGTCCCGTCCATGTTGATGGTGGCGCCCACAGGAAGTACGAAGCGCGTCACACGCTTGTCTACATTGTTGTTCTCCTCCAGGCATTTGAACGTGATGGGCAGCGTGGCAGAGCTGAGACAGAGACATTATCACACTTATTTGTATACATCTGTTCTATAACATACGTTAGCATAGCATATCATAGCATATCGTAGCATAGCATATCATAGCATAGTTTATCATAGCATAGGTTAGCTTAGCCTAGCATGCTATCCTACCTGGAGGATGTCCCCAGCGCGGTGATGAGGGCCTGGATCAGGCAGAGATGAACACGAAGGGGTTCTTCCTCACCACCAGGAAGTAGAGGCTGGGCAGGACCACGATGGCGTGGATCAGCAGGCCGATGATCACCGTCACTGTGTACATGCCCAGCTGCCCCCCCCATCTGGGTGATGTCGTCCATTTCCACGATCTTCCCGGCGATCAGGAACAGGATGCCGATAGGTGCGTACCTGGGGGAGTATGATGGAGGGGTTGGTTGGAGGTTTAAGCGCATGCTGTGAGTCTTTGTCTGAATAGCTTTAGAGTAGCATAGCATAGCATGGCAAATGCTACAACTGAGTGCATAGTATTGTGTAGCATAAGATAGCATAGCATAGAAAAGCACAGCTCATAATTGCATCCGATAGCATAGCATCCAGTAGCATAGCATAGCTTCCTCCCTCACCACATGATGATGGCGACCAGCCTCATGATGGCTTCGTTGAGGCAGTCGAAGAAGTCCCTGAGCGCATGTCCCTGCTCCTTCATGCTGCCGATGATGAGACCGAAGCACATGGAGAAACACCACCAGGCCCAGGGCGTTCACCCCGTTAACGGATCCCGGGATGGGCACCACCTCCTCCATGGCGATCTCATCGCTGCCGTTCAGGACGAACAGGGTGTCGTTCACCGTCAGCTTCACATAGACGATCCTCTTACCGTACTGGGTCTTGAACTGAGAGGGGGCGACAGGAGAGATTGAAGTTGTTTGAAGTGTGTGTGTGTGGGGGGGGGGGGGGGGGGGGGGGGGGGGGGGAGGGGGGGGGGCGTTTACCTCCCTGTTGCCAAGTGTTTATGCTAGAGATGCAGAGGTCATTGGTTGTAAGGTTAAAGACCATTAAACATGTATGGATGTCATGGAGGGAGTCATGTGGCTGAGTGGTTAAGGAGTTGAGCTAGTCAGAAGGTTGCTGGTTGGAATCCTGGCCGGCTCACCTGCTGGATGCAGGCCTGAACCAGGTTAGGAGGAAACATGTTTCTGGAAGAGACACAAGAAGGACACAGTCAGGCCAGGCTGCTGCACATGAACAGACCAATCACAGCTGTCCTAACTCATACAGACCAATCACAGCTGTACTAACTCATACAGACGCCAATCACAGCTGTCCTAACTCATACAGACCAATCACAGCTGTACTAACTCATACAGACCAATCACAGCTGTCCTACTCAAGCACACACTTAACACGCACACTCACAGACACACACACACACACACTCTTACAGTCCACCCCCCCCCCCCCCCCCCCCCCCCCCCCACCTGATCAGGTCCAGGAAGGCGTCTGCAGGCCGAACCTGCTCGATCTTCTGCTGCCTGGTGAACTCATCTTTGGATCCCTTTCCAGGGTGGATCACCAACACCATGATGATGCCGATGAACACAGCGATCACTGTGGTGGTGGTGTAGTACACCACAGCCTCAAGCCCATCTTACCTGAGGCACGGCTGTCCAGAGCTGCCATGCCTGGGGGGGGGGAGAGAGGAAGATAGTTCAACCCTGTTTTCTCTATTCTGGGGTTAGGT
>CM059344.1:1000339-1017839 GCA_030340685.1 Protosalanx chinensis
TATAGTTACATTCATTCTAATTACAGTTCCTGTGATCCCACTTCACGATGTCATCGACCACTCATTCAACAAGTTACTCTGCAAAACACACCTCCTCAACTGTAGCAGACCAGCACACACATACACACACACACACACACACACCCACACACACACACTGTGCTTATTCCTGGGTGACAGCCCAGCCCAAACCATGGGTGGTTCTGCTGGTCATGTAAAGATATCCTCTATATTCCCTCCTTCCCTCCCTCTTCCTCTCTCTCACTGTCCCTCCTTCTCTTCTTCTTCCTGGCCAGGCAGGGAGGGGGGAGACAGGGGGGAGAGGAGTGGCTGGTCTCGGGGGGTGTATCCAGGCCACGTTATGGGATCCCAGCTCTACAGGGGCCCCCAGGGGACAAACAGAACTGTGCCTGCTTTGTCCTCTGTAATCATTGTGTTCTGGTTTCCCAGGGATTGAATGATTCCACTTCAAACCCGAGTCAGACCTGGGCCGCCGCTCTTGTCTGTAAGGGCTCTGCTGGGACTCTGGGCTGGCTGTTCTCACATGCGACCTTCCTGGACCAGGACCAGGACCAGACCAGGACCAGACCAAGGACCAGACCAGGACCAGACCAGGACCAGACCAGGACCAGACCAGGACCAGACCAGACCAGGACCAGACCAGGACCAGACCAGGACCAGGACCAGACCAGGACCAGACCAGGACCAGGACCAGACCAGACCAGGACCAGACCAAGACCAGACCAAGACCAGGAAAGAGAAACAGAAACAGAGTGAGAGTGAGAGAGTTACACACACACAGAAAGAGATTAAATAGTCAACCCAGTAGTTGTGTTGTTGTTCAGCATCACTGATCATCTTCCAAGTGTTCTGTAGAATCCTCCTTGCAGCAGGATGAGATCAGTGTCGCCCCCTTGTGGGCAGTATGAGGAACTGACCCAGTCATCCTCCACATGTCCTGAGGTCAGAGGAACACACTGAAGCTGCTAAATGCAGACTAGAGTAATCCCTCAACAGGCCTCCCTCTGAGCAAGAGCTAGGATCAGGATTCACTGCTGAACAGGTGGCCTGCTGTCTGTTCTGAGCTCAGAGAGAGAGGGAGGGAGAGAGGGAGGGAAAGAGGGACAGAGGGAGAGAGGGAGGGAGAGAGGGACAGAGGGAGAGAGACAGAGCGAAAGACAGATAGATCACATGCGCACATAAGTAGGTGACACACTGGAGAGAGAAATCCCCTCCACAGACTTCTGGCTTCTGGGACGACCCAAGGTCCCCAGCTCAGCCCAGTCCAGCTCAGCCCAGCTCAGCTCACTTCCTGGCCCTTAGTCCTGGGCCTCTACTGGAGGAGACCCAGCCCCCCTGGAGCAGGAACATGGAAATGGATCTAGACTTCAACGGTCTCCTGGAGGACTGGCCAGAGTCTCTGAACATCTTTGGGTCCGTTTGGTTGACTGTCCTGGGCGGCGCTGAGTCCACAGAGGAGTGGAGCGTGTGTCTGAACCTGCTGGAGCACCTCTGCTTGGACCTGTTGGGACAGGTGGATGTTCTGCTGGAGGACAGGGCGGTTTGTTTCGACATACTGGGCTCCCTGCTCTCTGAGGAGCCCCTTATGTGGTTGTTCAACAACTCCTGAGGAGTTTTACCTGTGAAGGTATGATGAACTGTGACTAAAAGCTATTGTTAAATTATGCAAATTTTCTTTGAATATTTGTACAAATATTTTTTATGCTGAATTGTGACAAAACACTCAAACACAAAAATTCCAATAATTTTATTAAACTGATGAGCTGTTTATCTGTGTGTCTGATTCAGGTGGAGTCTGTTTGTAGGTGGACCGGATGACCTGTCAGCCGCCTAGACAAGCAAATCCAGTGCCCAGAGAAGAAGAGGTTGCCATGGGAACACTGCCAGCTTGTGAAGACAACCAACCATCAATTGATCACAGAGGAGAAAATGGGAGGATTTTGGGGGGGATATATTCAAATAATGTGTCGATTTTTTTCATTTATTATTATGGGCTACATAAACTGTATTTCAGTGACATATGAACCTTTGTACAACGTAATTTAATAAAAACACGTAAAACTCGTGATTCATTGTTTTGCTGATTTACTACGGATTCATATTAATTAATTATCCCGGACTGTCAATCATATTAATAATATTCAAAAACTACGTTTCCCAGCATGCCCTAGGATTACACGGCCGAGCATGCGCAGTGTGGTTATGCAATTGTTTCAAAGGTTGTGATCCACGTTTAAGGAACACAATGTTATTATCTGTCAAAAGGGAGATAGGCAGGTGTTCCAACAGTCTGCTATAGAGGTACGTCTTTTTTTATACATACCAGGTTTACATTTCAATATATAAAAATAAATAAATACAATAATTATTTAAATACAGATTCCACGAGTAATAACGCCGTAAAATGATTTAATGTCGCTTTTTACCATATAATGAATTACCGGTGCATAATCAATAGAGACAATCTACTGTCAGTTGTTTTTATTTTTATTTTTGCGTTAAAAGCTTATGTTTTTCAGTAGAATCGCTCAACTGGTTGTTTGAATTGAGACGTTTTTTTGTACAATTATAAATATTACATTGATCTACTTTAGAGGTTTGTTGTAGTCCACAACAGTGATCACACAGCTGCTGTACAGAACTGGTTATTCATGACTGTCTGTGTATTTTGCCATGTCGACACATCTGATACAAATCCACACTGAAGAATGTGACGGTGCGTTGGCAGTCTAGTTTTAGAGACTGACCGTCTCTTTAGGTATATTTATCTATGTCTCTCTCTCATTCTAGCCATATATATTTACCTGTATATTCTCTCTCTCTCTCTCTTCAGTTTACAGGTGGTATCCAGGTGTGTGTGTCCCAGGTGTGTGTATCCAGGTGTGTGTGTCCCAGGTGTGTGTGTCCAGCGATGTTTCCGTGACGAGGAAGATGAGCGAGGTAGCGCTGGGCGTGGAGGTCGGGCTGGCCTTCTGCCTGGCTCTCTTCCTGCTGCATCGCTATGGTAACGTGAGGAAGCAGCAGCCTTTGGTGTTGCTAGGCACCCTGCTGGCTTGGTACCTCAGCATCCTCATCATCCTCATCCTGCCGCTCGACGTCAGCACGGTAACCGTAACCGGGGGAAGGGGTTTGGTGTGTGTGTTGGTGAAGGTGTATGCTTTGGTCAGAGTGTGTGTGTGTGTTGACAAGATAAGATAATCCTTTATTTGTCATGCATTTGAGAAATTGGTGTGAGTGTATGTGCTGTGGAGGACTTGTGTGTGTTGTGGTGTATGTGTGTGTGTTGTGGTGTATGTGTGTGTGTTGTGGTGGATGTGTGTGTGTGCAGGTGGATGTGTGTGTGTTGTGGTGGATGTGTGTGTGTGTTGTGGTGTATGTGTGTGTGTTGTGGTGGATGTGTGTGTGCTGTGGTGGATGTGTGTGTGTTGTGGTGGATGTGTGTGTGTTGTGGTGGATGTGTGTGTGAGCAGGTGCTATCCTTGAGTGCTTAACTGTCTATAATAAAGTCTTGTATGTTTCCAGACCATCTATAACCAGTGTAAGATAGACAACGACCCCCATCAGAGTGCTGTGACCAGTCAACACCCTGCCAACCACACCTCATCCAACACATCCATCCTCCCCACTGCCAGGTAGGGTTAACCTGGGTTAGAGTTAACCTGGTTTAGAGTTAACCTGAGTTAGAGTTAACCTGAATTCCTGGCCCTGCCACACCTCCCACACACACACACAATCATGTTTACACACATTTCAACTTGTAATTGAGGTCACCGTGTGTGTGCGCGTGTGCGTGTGCGTGTGCGTGTGTGTGTGTGTGAGCACAGGCCTCTGAAGGCGTGTTCTAAACCCTGGTCCTACATCCCAGATGGGATCCTGCCGGTGTTCTGGCGTGTGGTGTACTGGACATCACAGTGTCTCACCTGGTAATCTCACACACACACACACACTCATAGACTCTCTCGTAATATTTGTGTGTATGTAATTACCTGTGTGTGTGTGTGCAGGCTGCTGATTCCCTTCATGCAGTCCTACGCTCGTTCCGGAGCGTTCTCCAGGGCAGGGAGAGTGAAGACAGCGCTGATAGAGAACGCTGTCTACTATGGAACCTACCTGCTCATCTTCATCTCCCTCCTCATCTACCTCGCTGCTCACCCTCAGTGGCATCTCACCTGGTCAGTGTGTGTGTGTGTGTGTGTGTGTGTGTGTTTGTGTGTGTGTCCTCTCCACTAATGGGATATTGTCTCCTGTACTCCCCAGGCGTGACCTCCAGACCATCGGTATCACTGCCGCCAACACCTGGGGTCTCTTCCTGTTGGTGCTGTTGCTAGGCTACGGCCTGGTGGAGATCCCCCGCTCTTATTGGAGGGCCTCTTGCCACGGTTACCTGCTGGCCAAGACCTACTTCAAGGTGGCCAAGATGGCGGCGGAGAAGGCTGAGGCAGAAGAGGGGCTGGAGGACGCGTTGGAGGTGAGGGGGAGGAGGAGGGGGAGGAGGGGGACGGGGGGCGGGGGGCGGGGCTTCTCCGTGAGTATAGTTGACCCCGTTCCTGTTGACCCTGTTCCTGTCTCTAACAGGAAGTGGCCAGTGTCCATCAGTCCATCAGCTTCAGACATCCTCTCCGGAGGTGTGTGGACACCATCCTCAAGAAGGTCAGACTGCGCCTAACCCTCACCTGAACACACACTTACTGCTGTGACTTCCTGTCTAAGCTCCTCCTCTTCCTGCTGCAGTGTCCTGTAGAGTACCAGGAGAGGCTGGGCAGGAACACAGAGAGCCCTGAGCAGGAGACCCAGCAGAACCTGCTGCCCTCCAAGACCAGCCTGGTCAAGCTGCACAAACAGGTGAACACATCTCTCTCTCTCTCTCTTTGTAATAGTGTGTGTGTACTGATGTGTGTGTAATAATGTGTGTGTGTGTGTGTGTCAGGTGATCTGGTGGGTGCAGAAACACAGCCAGACTCAGGTCCAGTGGAGCCTCCTCCTGGAGAGAGCCTTCCACCTGGAGGACGTATCTAAGAACCAGAGCAGCCAGACCCACCAGTTCACCTCCAGCTTCCCCAGCGAGGAGCCCCGATCCTGGCTTCACTCCCTGCTCTGCCCCCCTCGCATGGGTATGCATCCCCCTCACCCTGACCAGGGCTCATGGCCCCAGAAAGATTAGGAGTGCAAATGTTACGTTAATGTTTCTTTATCCAAAGCAGCTTAACACATATCTGTGAGCATGCTGGTAGTGTCTTTATAAGGGTTCATTGATTCCTGTGTGACCCTGTGTAACCCTGTGTGACCCCTGTGTAACCCCTGTGTGACCCCTGTGTAACCCCTGTGTGACCCCTGTGTGACCCCTGTGTGTTCCGGTTCAATTGTGCATGTTTTACTATATCTTTAGACCTAAAACTGTACTAATCTAATGTACACACACAAAACACACACACACACACACACACACAGAGGTTTGTGAAGAAGTGAAGAATGTATTGAAGAGATAAGGAACACCTGAGACAAACAGACACACAATAAGAGAGAGAACACTGTATCAGTGAGCAAGCTGAACACTTCCTCTCCCTGCATATTTACCTCAGTGCTTATTCTGTCCCTCTGACTCCAGGCTGGTTCCGGTCCAGACTAACTGCTCTGTGGTTCTGTGTTTCCAGTGTGGTTCTGGGAGTGTGTTCTGAAGGCGTGGTTCTACCGGGTTCTAGCGGTGGTTCTGTCGATCATGTCTCTGGCTGTGGTCTGGTCTGAGTGCACGTTCTTCAGCACCAGGCCCGTTCTGTCCGTGTTCGCTGTTCTGATCCAACTGGCTGAGGCAGACTATAACTACCTCTACATCGAGGTAGGGTCCTGCCTCCCTGCCTCCCTACCTCCCTGCCTCCCTGCCTCCCTGCCTTCCTGCCTCCCTGCCTCCCTGCCTCCCTGCCTCCACACAGACCCACAGCACTCTGAAACTAGCCCAGCAGAGTTACAGTTAAATAGTTAATATGTGAAGCCTTGTTATGGAAATACTGGGATATTAACTACTGAACAATATGAAGATGACTTTTCTTCAAAGTGACATACACACTCACACAGTCTATATAGAAATTGGGAAAATAAAATAAGTTATTATGATATTCCTGAAAAACATCCCTCCAACTGAAATAGATGTCTATCCGGCAGTTTGATCGTAATTTATCAAATCTAGAAGGTTCCATGGGTCTTGTCAGCTGATTGGCTGATTAGCTTCTTCTTCTTCTGTTGTTGTTACCGTGTCTGTCCACCAGATGGCGTGCTTTGTCACCATCTTCTTCCTGTGCGTGTGCGTTTACTCCACCGTGTTCCAAATCCGAGTGTTTAACTACTACTACCTCGTCCCCCACCACACTGACGCATACAGCCTGCAGTTCAGCGGCATGTATGTACACCTGCCTGTGTGTTACACTCAGAAACAGTTCTGTGTTAGTGTGTGTGTGTGTGTGTGTTCTTGTGTGTGTGTGTTCTTGTGTGTGTGTGTGTGTTCTTGTGTGTGTTCTTGTGTGTGTGTGTGTGTGTGTTTTTGTGTGTGTTCTTGTGTGTGTGTGTGTGTGTGTGTGTGTAGACAGGGGGTGAACCTGTTGTTCAGTTTCCTTCTTCTCCTCCAGGTTGTTCTGTCGGCTGACTCCGCCCCTCTGCCTCAACTTCCTGGGTCTCATCCACATGGACTCCACCATCTCCCACCAGGACAGGCAGCAGACCGCTTACACCTCCGTGAGCCACAACCCCCGCCCCCTCTGCCTGTTATTGGTTGATTTGATATAGATGACTGTATAGATGGGCCTGATTGGTTGATGTGATCTCCCAGATCATGGGCTCCATGCAGCTGCTGTTCTTCATAGCAGACGGGTTCTACATCTACTACCCAGTGCTGGTGGTGTTTCTCTGCATCTCTACCTACTACAGGTCAGCTGTGCCAGGACTTTTATTCTGAAGGAATCAATATATACACTTCTAACGCTGTTAATGGTTTATTTAATTCGAGAGAAGTTTGGATCAGGATGTTCTAAACAGACATCTTTCATCCTCTCACCTCTCTCCTCCTGTAGTCTTGGCAGCCGCTGTCTGAACCTGATAGGATTCCAGCAGTACATGAGTAGCCATGACGACCTGACCTCTGACCTGGTGGACGAGGGGCGGGAACTCATTAGACGAGGTTCTTTCACACACACACACACACACACACACTTTCTCTGTCTCTCTCTCTCTCTCTCTCACTCATTCCATTCCTCCCACCCTCACACTCTCCCTCCCATAATAAAGTGTTACTTCCTGTTTACTTCCTGGTTCTCCTCCCCATCTCACCTGTGGATGTTCAGAGCGCAGAAAGCGTCAGAGGAGAGAGGAGGGGGAGAGTCGGAGACAGGTGAGCCTCTCAGAACCTCCCTTCAAATCCCCTGCTGGCCCCTGGGGCTCTGCCCAGCTCTGTACAGGGCCAGGGCACTCAGATAACACTGTCTCCTGTGGGGGGGGTCCAGGGCTGGCGGGGGCGATACGCGGAGAGGCAGGGGGCGGGGAGGCAGGGGGGCGGGGAGGCAGGATGCAGGGACCGCTCGGAGGGGATTCTCAACACAAAAGGACAGCGACTCATCTATTGAGAGCACAGCAGGTGAGGCCTGGTGATGTCACAGAGAGGTCAGGTGACCTGGTGACATCATCGTGTTGTTTGATTGGACAGTAAACCTGGGTTAGGTTCCAGGGTTGTTAGTTTCGACTGTAACTTTGGCTTGTGTCCACCCAGGGCTGCTGAGCCAGTGGGCAGAGGGGGGAGAGGAGGGGGACCACATAGAAGATCACCTGCAGCCCCTCTGCCCAAACACACACTCTCCCTCCCTCAGGTGAGAGAGAGAGACAGAGAGAGTGTGTGTGTGTGACTGTAGCAGTAATTCAATGATCTTCACATCCTTCTCTTGTTCTATTGCACTGATCATCCCCTGCTCTCTCTCCAGGTCAGAGGGTGGGCGGTACATGTCTCTCTCTCACTCTGGCATCTTCGATGATGTCTGAGAAACTGGATACAAAGAAGAGATCAAAGAAGAAGAGAAGCGAGGAGAGAGGGAGCGAGGAGAGAGGGAGCGAGGAGAGAGGGAGCGAGGAGAGAGGGAGCGAGGAGAGAGGGAGCGAGGAGAGAGGGAGCGAGGAGAGAGGGAGCGAGGAGAGAGGGAGCGAGGAGAGAGGGAGCGAGGAGAGAGGGAGCGAGGAGAGCGGGAGCGAGGAGAGAGGGAGCGAGGAGAGAAGGGGAAGAAGGGGTTAGATGAAAAAAGGGAAACCTTATGGTTGTGTTCTCTCAGGAAGTGTGTGTGTGTGAACAGGCTAAGGACCACACACACACACACACACACACACACACACACACACACACACACCCATACACATGCTGTATGTTTTGGTACAGGGTGTATTTAAAGGGCTTTTTCTGATTGGTCGTCTCTGTCAGGTCAGACAGAATGAGACTCCAGGATGACTTCTCCATGTCAGCATGTTCTTCCACATGCTGACAGAAGATTTGAACACTGTATTTATTCATATGATGGTGATTAAGCAGAATTATTATCAGGTGTGAGTGTTGCTACTTACTCTGCTAGAGTTTAATCTTTAGATTATTTTATTTCATTCATTGTCTTTTGTCCCATTTTTAGTTCCGTTTTATCTCTCTTCCAACACCTTATCAAAACATTCTTCACATGTGTTTAGTAGTTTGCTCAGCTTGTGTAAGACTGGTAGACTTGTTAATGTTTGCGATTGGTCAGAAGGAACAAACCCCGCCCCTCTAATGTGACCTGGGTGGAGTTAACCTGCTGTGAACCACCAAGACATCACCGTGGTTACGGCTGTCATCTGAGTCAGAGATGGCAGAAGAACACACCTCCTTCACTCAAGTAGAAGTACAGATACTGCTGTTTAAAAAAACACTGAAGTTGGAAGTGCTGACTGGACTTTTTCACTGAGGTACTTGTCTATTTCCTGTTGTTGTTTACCTGAAGGATCTCGTCCATGTGCCAAATAACCAGTATTTATTTGAACCTCCTTTTTCTTCCTAAGTCAACAAGGCAAAATAAGTTTAGAATCAGTTTTGTATCAATGATGTGATTCCACAGAATATTTTTAGTAAAGTTTTAACTATACAAAGATGAGGGTTTCGTTGCTTTCTTCTTTGTGTGTGTGTGTGTGTGTTTGTGTGTGTGTTTGCATCTATCTAATTTAGCTTTGGAAAAACAAGAGTGGGTGGGTAAGGGGAGGGGGAATGGGGGGGTAGAATTGTCATGGTAACTGACCCACAGGGGCACTCAGAACCAAAACAAGCCTCCATCAGAGGTCATCTAGTTAGCCTTTCACCCTACACAATGAACCACTCCTCCTGGACGCCATGTTTGCGTGCGAGAAAATAGGATGTGTGTGTGTAGTGGGGAGGGTGTGTATTGAGGTGTGTGTGTAGTGGGGAGGGTGTGTGTTGAGGTGTGTGTGTAGTGGGGAGGGTTTGTGTTGGGGAGGGAGGGAGAGGATTTTGTCCTCTGTTCTCTTGTCACGACATGGTCGACTCACTCACCCCTCCTGCCCCAGCCCCCCTCCTGCCCCAGCCCCCCTCCTGCCCCAGGCCCCCACCTGCCCCGGCCCCTCGTCTTCCACAGCCCCCCTCCTGCCCCGGCCCCCCTCCTGCCCCAGTCTCCCTCCTGCCCCAGTCTCGGTCAACCAAACAGGGGTTAACGAGAGACCAGATCACCCGGGAGGGAGGGAAAGGGGAAGAGGGGGGGAGAGGGGGCAGAGGGGGAAGATTGGGGAGAGGGGGGAGAGGGGGAAGAGGGGGGAGAGGGGGAAGAGGGGGAAGAGGGGGGAGAGGGGGAAGAGGGGGAAGAGGACAGACAGAAGCTGGTTTTTGAATCCTCAAAGGTTTATTTATTGAATCTCCTTCATCATATTTACACTGTTGAAACAGAATATACATACACGTCTATGTATCTTATCTATACATACATACATACATCTATGTGTCTATCTACACAGACATCTGTCTATCCATAATCCAGTCATCCCTTCATGTTATTCTACTGACTCACTGAACCATGCTGCACTAACCTGATTCACAACAGTGAACGTAACAAACATACAGCACATAAGATAAACCACATGTTCCCTCCATCATTGTAGTTTCATTTTAGCCTTGCTGCTAACTTTTCCTCTCAGCAGGACCCAGGGCAGAACTACAACTCCCAACAGGCCCAGGAAGAGGAGCAAGGCCACATCCAGCAGGCAGCGCTGGAACCAGTGCTGGTCCAGGGAGGCGGGGCGAAGGTGGGCTCCGCCCCCGCTCTTTAGAACATGCTCCACCCACTTCACCAGCAGAGGCCCGGGAGCGAGAGGCTGTGATTGGTGGATCCTGCTGAGTGACAGTGCTGAGGTCTTATAACTGTTCAGGGAAGAAGGCGGGACAGGATGTGGGAGTTACTGACCGTCACAGTTACAACAGTGTTAGCCTGCTAAGCTAAAGCCTGGCTTGTTTGCTGGCTGTGTGTGGGCGGGCGTGGCCCCACCTGGGGTCCTGGATGAGGGTGAGGATGCTGTCTGTTAGCAGCCTCCTGGAGAGCTGCTGGGGGCTGATCACCAGCCCCAGCCCCCGAGCCTGAACACGCACAGCATTGTCGAACTGATCTCCGAACAGAGGGATGGCCAGGACAGGGACAGCATGGTACACAGCCTGGAGGAGGCTGTTCTGCCCTGCATGGGTGACCAGGACACGAGCCCTGGGGTGGCCTGGAGAGGGGGGAGGGCAGGGGGAGGGAGGGGGAGGGAGGGAGGGATGGGTGAGAGAGAAAGAGAGGTACGGAGAGATGGAAGGCAAAAGGGGAAGGGAATGATTGTTAAATTCCCTCCCACCCCCCCACCCCAAACTCCAAGATCTCATTGTCCTACCCAGCAGGTCGTTCTGCGGCAGCCAGCCCTCCAGCCGGATGTTGGGTGGTGTGGGGAGGTGCGGTGGCCAGAGGCCTGGCTCGTACCTCCACAGCACCCCCTGCTGGAGGGAGGACAGGCCTGCAGATAGCTCCAGCAGCAGATCTTCCAGGGGAACTGAGGACAGCATGGATCCCAGGGTCACCACCACGAAGCCAGCCTCGCCCCAGCCAGAGATCCACTCCTCCAGATCCTGGAGGGGCAGGAACACAGGTAGCTCACACACTGAGAACTATTCAACCTGCTGACCAGATGCAGGGGTGTGATGATGGAGGGCCTCACCTGGGGAACAGGTGTAGCAGGTTTGGACAGGAGCCCACCCACTAGCACGGTGTAGGGCATCAGGGGCTGGGGGAACTCCAATGAGAAGTCCGTGTTAAACGCCCACAGCTCTGATTGGCTGTACAGCTCCGAAAGAGGCGGAGCCGGGGCATCTGGGGGGAAATGGCGCTCTGCCACGCCCTGGAACCTGCGGAACACCATCTCCTGACCAATCGGAGAGGCGACGGCCCACAGCAGGTTCTGCATGCGCTCCCAGAGGGTCATGTGATCGGAGAGGCGGGAGTTGAAGACGGGGGTGTGGGAGAGGGGGGCGGGAGGCTGGCGGAGAGGGGGACGTTAAGACCACCAGGGTAGAAGGACACATAACGCACACCTGCAGAAGACAACACAGGTACAGTGAAACAGTTCCACAGTTTTCTTGTAATGAATAACTTTGTTTTTCTGAAGTCGTCTGATTAAGTCACTGACACATTTCTCAACAGCCAATCACAAGATTTCTCTGAGTCTCGACCTCTGACCTAGGGCATGAGCCAGCAGGAAGGAGCAGGGGTTGAACGCGTCCAAGATGGCCAGGTCATAGGCCTCGCTACGGAGGAACGACATCACTTCCTGGTCAGACAGGATGAGGTCACACTGGTATGACAGGTGACCCATGAAGTTCAGTAAGTTACTGAAGTTGTCCCTGAGAGAGAGAGAGTGTGTGAGTGTGTGTGTGAGGCAGACAGTGTGTGTGTGTGTGTGTGAGGCAGACAGTGTGTGTGTGTGTGTGTGTGTGAGGCAGACAGTGTGTGTGTGTGTGTGTGTGTGTGAGGCGTACTGTCCCAGCAGGAAGTGGATCTGCTGCTCCAGGAACCAGCCGTTGTACTGAGTGATGTAACGATCTCCTGCAGACCAGGTGCTCAACTGGTAGCTATGGGAACGCCCTGCGTATTCCAAACCTGGCAGAGGTAACAGGGTGTGAGTCTGTGTGTGATAGGTGTGTGTGGTGTGTATATGAGTGTGTGTGTGTGTGTACCACCTGTGATTATAGGATTCCCCAGCTGCAGAAGCATGCGAACTTCATGACCACTCTGGTGGAAGGTGTGTGAGACCTCATCCAGGAGCATGTAATGGCTTCCGCCTACACACACACACACACACACATCACAATACAGATTAACACACTAACACACAGGTTAACACACACACACACCAACACACAGTTTAACACATGAAAACACATAATACAGCCTAACACACAATACAGCCATAGTGAAAGCTTTGTCTTCTGAGTTCTACTGACTAAATAATAAGTAACAGACAGGATCTACTGACCAATAAGCAACAGACAGGATCTACTGACCAATAAGTAACAGACAGGATCTATTGACCAATGAGCAACAGACAGGATCTACTGACCAATAAGCAACAGAGAGGATCTACTGACCTATTAGGCAGACAGTGAGGATCTTGGCAGTGTGCAGCAGGGCAGGAAGAGCCAGGAGGCACACCAGAGACACTCTGCCCATCCTGTAGCTCCGTTCTGGGGCAGACAACAGCTCCGCTTGCCCCTGCTCTCTGATTAGGACTGGTCCACTCTGGGGTGTGGGTGCAAATGTGGAGGCTGTGTGTGTGTGTGGAGGATGTGTGTGTGTGGAGGATGTGTGTGTGTGGAGGATGTGTGTGTGTGTGGAGGATATGTGTGTGTGTACGTGCGTGTGTGTGTGAGGCTCCAAGAGTCACACTCTAAGTTCATCTGAGGTGGAATAACAGTGATGTGTGTAAGAGAGAGAGAGAGAGAGAGAGAGAGAGACACACAGAGAGGGAGAGAGAGAGAGAGAGAGAGAGAGGGAGACAGAGAGGGGGAGACAGAGAGAGAGAGAGAGAGAGGGAGACAGAGAGGGAGAGAGAGGGAGAGAGAGAGAGAGAGAGAGAGAGAGAGGGGGAGACAGAGAGAGAGAGAGAGAGAGAGGGAGACAGAGAGGGGGAGACAGAGAGAGAGAGAGAGAGAGAGGGAGACAGAGAGGGGGAGACAGAGAGACTACGCCATCCCCCTTTATTTTGTATTTGAAAGGAAGACAGAGAGCAACACTTGATTGGAAGAATCCTGCTCGTTCTAAACGGCATGAAAATAGATGGAAGGAGGAAACTGATTCTCTTTTATACTTTTTTAACTGCAAACGAAAGACAGAGAGGAAGAGAGGCAGAGGAAGGAGCAATAGATTGTGAGAGAATTAAAGAAATAAACAAAGAAACTGATTAGATAGAGATACACACACAACTAAACACACTTAAAGAGGAACACACACAGAGATAGAAGCGTAGATCTATAGGAGAGAGAGAAAGAAGACAGAGATTGATAGAAAAAGATAGAGTTAAAGTACATATAACCCCCCAAAATTATTTTGGGCAAACACGATTTAATTAAACAAAACAGAAGCCTTTTTTTGTTTGTTTTTCCGCCTTTTTTGTGTGTTGCTCTAATGAAGTAGGATACGTGATCATGAGATCTACTGCACACTATTATTCATGATATCTATTCCCAGTCATTAGGACGGACACATGAGCCATCCTCCCAGAGACCCAAGCACACGGTCTCTTAACAGCAGCCAACAGCTCTAGTTAAAACAGACTGGCTCCCAGCTAGTTAGAGTCCAGCTAGCTTGTTAGCAGGCCAGTTTGTCAGAATACTTCTAATTCATTAGGCTCAGAGAGGATGAATGGAGCCGCCAATTAACACTGCATTGGAAACAGAGAATAACATTCATAGAAAGGCAGATGAGTTTGGGTGGAAGAGTGAAGTCATAAATGCTTGTTTCAGCAGTCAGCAGTTGTGCATTTAAATTTAAAATGTTTTGATGTTAGGCCGAAGTTTCAACTACATTTTAAGATAAGATCAAATAATCATTTATTTGTCCCTCAGTGGGGTAATTACAGTTTACAACAGTAGCAGGGTACAGTACCGCACTCAGAGTAACAGGTCAAAATATCAAAATAAAAAAATACAAAGAAACAGGGAATCCTATCAAAAGCTGTATAAACCCAAAGGGTTAACCTGTAGGCTACACAGAAATAACATATATAAAGATTCTGCACACTGCTGACTCCCCCTAGTTTTGATGTTTGCCTGTCACAGTGAACATCACATTAATTGTGTCTGAATACACAAGCCACAGCATCCAACTGATTAAACAGGAAAGCAGCCCTAACAATGGGCTCTGAATAGGAGCGCTATGGGGACCTTTCTGTCACCCAGGTTCCTCTCTGGTGGCTTTGCAGTCCAGTTCAGACCTGGTGACATGAGGGCTGGGATGAGGGCTGGGATGAGGGCTGGGATGAGGACGGACAAAAGCCTCTTTGTGGCTCGGCGCTGCGTATGGCTGCGTCTGCCTGAGGGTCGTTAGGGGAACAAGTCATTCAGAAAGGAAGAGGAGGGGGCCACATCGATCTGGAGCTGTCTGTCTGTCTCTCTCTGTCTGTCTGTCTGTCTCTGTCTGTCTCTGTCTGTCTCTGTCTGTCTCTGTCTGTCTCTGTCTGTCTGTCTGTCTCTCAGTCTGTCTCTCTGTCTCTGTATATCTCTCTGTCTCTCTATCTCTGTTTCTCTCTCACACAACACATCGACCACACACACACAAAAACACACACACACACACACTTGGAGAAACCCAAGAACAGATGAAACGTAAGTATTTCCAAACCTGCATGTTTTATTGGGTAAAAGTCAACAGTTTAAAACAAGAATCACTTTTCTAAGCAACATGAGCAAGTTGATTATGGATTCCTAAACTTAAGCTTGTATTAAATCTAGTGGGGTGGGTGTGGCCTGAGATGAGGGTGCTGAGGGGTCAGGTGGGGTAGGGTGAGCTAGTGTGGGGCATCCTCCCAGGGTCAGTGTGTGGTAGGCTGCTCTCTACCCAGGATGCTCTGCTGCTCTCTACTGCCCCCGCCTGGAGCAGTGTGGGGATGTCCTGGAGGGGGGAGGGAGGATGAGGGGAGATATTAGACCTGATTGGTCTCCACATGGGCGCCAAGGAAAGTGATTGGTCCGTCTGAGACTAAACACACCGCCAGCCAATGGAATTGCGTGTGTTATACTCACTATGAGCTGGTGCTGTGTGGCCGACTCCATGAGGTCCTGCAGCAGAGGATGCTGGGATAGGAGAGAGAAGGTGCCTCTGCGTCAGGCTGGAAGCCCAGATCTCTGAACACCCTCACCAGCTCCTGCAGATGGGAGGGGTGGGGTCCTAATCAAACTGCCTTCTCCACATTCACAGTCATTTGAACAGAAGATGACTGTTTGATTCGACTGCCTGGTGCTCCCTACCTCCGGTGTTCTTCCTCGGGGCTGAGCAGGCAGGGCTGTAAGCGGCTGTAAGGGGCGGACCTCCCAGCCCCGTGACACACCACCCTGAGCAGCGCCTCGATGGACACGCCCACTTCGCCCTCCTCTCTTCCTCCTGCACGGCCTCGCTCACCCCTTCCTCCAGGCAAGTTACTGACTGTTCACACACAGACACACACACACACCACACACACACATGAACATACAAAACCCACACACAGGGGACGTTTTGATTTGTGTCACCGTGCCTCCCTGATTGGGAGTCCTGCTGGGGGGGGTCACCTTGAGCAGGGTGGGAGGTGGGGTGGGGCAGGGCGTGTCCCAGCAGCACACTGAGGGCCCTGCTGAAGCCCTGGGGGGGGTCTGGGTGGGCACACAGGTACAGCAGCATCCTGACGTAGTCAACATGAGGAGGGAGGGGGCGTCCCTGAGAACAGCCTGAAGAAAAACTGGGGGGGGGGGGGAAGAGGAGGAGGGGAGAGAGGTGATCTGTTTTTGTCACAGGTGGTGGTGTGTGTGTATGGTGTGTGTGTGTATATAAGTGTGTGTGTACCTTGCGCAGGTGGGCCAGGCGGTTGTAAGGTTGCGGTTCTGATGGGTGTTCAGTGGCGGGATGGGAGCGTCCCATCAGGGAACCACAGGTCAGTCTGAAACGCACACACACACACACGCGCACACACACACACACACACACACACACACAGCAACACACAGAGCAACACAATCAGACTGTATATCAGCCATGTTGGCTGTACTAGACATTAGCTTTGTTGTGTGTTAGCCATGCTAGCATGCAGGTTCCCCTCCCCCACCTGCAGGGTAGCGCTCCTCCGTGATGTATCCCGTGCCCTGGGCGTCGGCCTTCTTGAAGCGCTGCAGGGTTGACAAGAGCTGGGCCAGCGAGGGGAGGGGCCAAGGGAGGGCGGAGCTTACCAGGAACTGGCGCCAGTCCAGCATAGCGCTGTTCTGAGTTAGCATGGAGACCATCTCTGCTAGCTACACACACACACACACACACACAGAGTTAAAAGCACACAAGCACACGCAGACACACAGGTGAGGGTGTGGGGGAGGGTGAGGGGGAGGGTGTGGGTGTGGGGGTGGGGGTGGGTGTGGGGGTGGGGGTGGGTCGTACCTGAGGCTGGGACAGCAGCATCCAGCGCTCTGGCAGAACATCTCCACCCAGGTCCAGACAGGTGAGGTCCTGGAACACCTGACAGAACTGCTCCCCAGATATCACACCTGGGGGGAGAGAGATTATAACGTTTTTTAAGTGTATGTGCAACAGGGTGTGTGTGTCTCAGAGAAATAGAGTATGTGTGTGTCGGTGTGTGTATGTTTCAGCGTGTGTGTGTGTGTGTGTTTCAGTGTGTGTGTGTGTGTGTGTGTTTCAGTGTGTGTGTGTGTTTCAGTGTGTATGTATTCTCACCCGAGGGCGCCACCTGCTGGAACTGGTGCAGCAGGGTGTGTAGCTGCCTCAGACTGAGGCTGCCATCCAGAGGCTCCTCTAGGGGGGCCGGCTGGGGGGGCGGTGGGGGGCTGGCCACCAGGCGCAGGTCTCCGTCTACCCAGAAGTCTGTGCTCTCCAGGACCAGCTCGTTAGGCAGTGCAGACCCCACCTCGATGTGGTGACAGACCACCTCTGCCAGCTGGTCGATGCTAGGGGAAACACACACACACACACACACTAAGCGGTGGGTTTCCAACCCTGACACCAGGCCCTGCCCACTTTGGTGTGTGACCCCGCCTACCTGGTCATCTCAGACAGGAAGCGGGCTTCAAGCCAATCCTGCATGGCTTTGAAGGCTTGCTCCGCCCCCTTTTGCAGGTCCCGTAGCACCACAAGAGCACAGGCACGAATCAGATCCACTCGCACCTTGACTGCTGCCTCTGAGAGAGGAAGGGGGGGAGGGAGGGAGG
>CM059344.1:1022839-1038164 GCA_030340685.1 Protosalanx chinensis
CCTCCCCTCCCAGTTGACCCCTGCTCTCCTCCTCACCTACAACAACACCACCTCAGTCTCCAGCCAACACCTTGACACTCACACAGCCAGAAACAACACTCCCAGCATGCCTTGCTGACACCTACAGGCCTGCCTGGCGGCGCGCTTCAAGATGTGGTCGTCCGACACGTCCAATAGCAGCACCAGGTCCAGGACGGGGGCAGGAGGGGGCGGGTCTTTGGGTGCGTTGGGTTCGAGCGCCAGGCTAGGCTTTTTCTTCTTCTTCTTGTGCTTGTCAGCGGCGTCTGCTCCGCCCAGGGCCGCCTCCAGCAGCTTGGCCTGAGCCACGCTGACCGGCAGCCCGTCCAGGATCCAGCCCACATCCTGTGGCACACCCCTGAACACAAAACAAATGTCTCATCTGATGGGTTAGCTTGGCTATGCTATGCTAGGATAGGCTATGCTATGCTAGGCTATGCTAGGTTATGGTTTTTGGGTGCATTTGGATGGACAGCCAGGCCATACTTGATGGCGTGTGCTACGATGGCGACGACGAGCTCGTCAGGGATGGCTTTGCCCTTCCTAATGATCTCCTCCACTGCCCCACCCTTCTGGGCTAACACCGACAGCTGGGGGGTGAGAGGGAGGTCGAAAACATGTTTTATTCTCTGTGTGTTTAGTCTGATGCATTTATCCACATTTATCCACAGATGTTGCAGGAACCATTGTTCTGACCTCGCTTCCTGTTTGCGTCTGGCCGGCCTGATACGCCAGAAGAGCTTCCTGCACCAGATCGTTGGCCGACAGGATGTGGACGCCATGGACTAAAGGTCAAAGGTCGGGAGCAGAAATAGAACAGAACAGCAGAATTATAGAAAAAAAATTGACCCTAGGGAGAAGAGTGAGAGGTGTAAAATACAGGGAGGTCACATGACTATCTAGACATACAGAAACAGACTGTTAAGTCATATTTACTATTAATTATCCTCCAACCAGACACAGAAACACACATAGATCTTAGTCCTTCCCCCCCGATGGCTTGTGTCCAGTGTGTTTACCTTGAGCGATGCGTTTCAGACAGGTGGTCTTCCCAGAGAAAAGCTTCCCCAACACACACGCTCTGAGGGGGTGGGGGGGGGCCGCAGGGGGGAGGCGGGGCAGGGGGCGGGGCTACGCTCACCAAGCCGGTCAGCCGCATGACCACATGACCCAGGATGTTGTTGTTGGGGGGTGGAGCCTTGGGCTCCCCGGCGACCTCAGGCCACGCCCACTCCCCTGTCATAGTCTGATGGATGAAGTGAACAATTCAAATGTCATTGAAAACGATCACGACATTAACACCTCTCTCCTTCCCTCCCTCTCTCCCTCCCCCCTTGCCTCCCCCCTTCATACCGTGTACTCCTCGTAGTCCTGCTCATTGAGGATGTGGATCTTCTCCATCTCCAGCTGCAGCTGTGGGCTGAGGTCAGAGGTCAGCGGGGGGTCAGAGGTCAGCAGGGGGTCAGAGGGGGTCAGGTCCTGGCTGGCTGGGTAGAGAGGCTTCCCACAGAACAGAAGCTCCTTCCACTCACGCATCAGCTTGGCTGGGATCAGACTGGGGGAACACACACACATGCCCACACACGCACACACACATTTTCAATTGGAAAGACACAGTGCACGTGACAGCACACTCTTCAGTACACTGATTGAGAACTAGGTCAGCAGTTAATGTGCTGATTCCCAGGGACCCAGTAGGCCTACCTAAATACCCTCCATGACTTGATTATAATGGGGATGGGTGATTAATATTGAAGTAGTGACGAGGTGATTTCTATGGAGTAACGACCTCCTCCATGTTAGCTATTATAGCTGCTGTTCTAGTGACCTGTATTTTCCAAATGTTTATATTTTGGAAATTATAATTGTGATTTATTTTCACTTACAATACAAACCAGACAAAATTGGTGTTTTGCTTATTTTATTTAACATACTTGGTTAATCAGAATCATGATATTCAGGAAATTACTCCCCCCCCCCAACAAACCTGGCAACCTCCACCCAACCTGGCAACCCACAACAAACCTGGCAACTCCTCACAAACCTGGCAACCCAAACGCCTGGACAAGTTAGAGGGATACGTATTCACATACACACTTGGATGATTTCCAAATCACTGTATTCAATAATTACAGACTGTTAATAATCCCCAGAATATTTTCAGCTCACCTCTGAAAACATCCATGGCCACCATTCATATTGAATTGAGTTCATGTAAAATAAATATACATAAATAACTGATTTAATAAATATATCTTTAGATAGAGACAGACAGGTTGACACATTGAGAAAGAGAGACAGGTTGATAGTCTGAGAGACAGGTTGACAGTCTGAGAGATAGACAGGTTGACAGTCTGAGAGACAGACAGGTTGACAGTCTGAGAGACAGACAGGTTGACAGTCTGAGAGACAGACAGGTTGATAGTCTGAGAGACAGACAGGTTGACAGTCTGAGAGACAGACAGGTTGACAGTCTGAGAGACAGACAGGTTGACAGTCTGAGAGACAGACAGGTTGACAGTCTGAGAGACAGACAGGTTGACAGTCTGAGAGACAGACAGGTTGACAGTCTGAGAGACAGACAGGTTGACAGGGACGTACTTTCCCGTGAGGAGACGGTACTCGCCAATCTTGGTCGCCAGATCCACAACCTGCTGCATCACTTCCTGGCAGATGACAAAGTGCTTCCTGTAGCGTGACTCCGCCCTCTGGGCCACCATCCTATCCCGGAGCTCGATCTCCCTGCGGTTCTCCTCAGCGTAGTCCAGAACAGCCTGCCTGGCCAGGGCCTAGCCCCACAGCACAGCACACACTCAGAACGGTTCTAGGTTCTAAGCAACTCATCTTAAATTACAATGTGTCCACAGAAGCCCTTGTCCAAAGCAATGGACGGACGGACGGGGGGGGGGGGGGGGGGGGGGGGGGGGGGGATTGAACCTGTAACCTACATCTCCAGTCAAACACTCTAACCACTAAGCTAGTCCCACCTCCAATCACAGGTAACTACAGGGTGGACCGTTTGGTCAATATCATGAAAAAAGGAAAATATGTTAAAGTCAGGTACTTATATCCTGGTCACAACGCTGTACCATAGGAATTACACAGCTTCTATCTCTAGAGCACAGCAGGGTAAGACCCTCTACCTTCCCACTAGCAGCTGAACTACACCAGACCCCCCCCACCATCTCTCTAGCTCCCCCTGGTGGACATACAGTTCTATATCACTGTCTATGTTGTCTATTTCTATAGCTTTCTGCCCTGTTCTTAGCAACCTTACATAAACAACCTTAACAGAGTTAACCCTAGTGTTCAGGGAGTGTTCCTGACTCCCTAGCTCCCCCTAGGGGCCGGCCAGGCTTGGTGCTCCTCCTGGTGTTCTTTGTCCTGGTGTGTCTCACCGCCTCCCTCTCCAGCGCCTCCTGGAAGTCCCTCTCCCTCTGCTCCTGGTGCTGCTGCTCGCGGAACACACGGTTCTGCCGCAGAACCTCCTTCTGGGAACGCAGCTGCATGAGCTGCACAGCCAGACGACGCTCTAGCTGGGACTGGCGAGTCAGACGCTCCACCAGCTGCTCCTCACGCAGCGCCTCCTGGTGGAGGGAGGAGGAACAGCAGGAGGGGAGATGGGAGGTGGGAGAGAATAGAGAAAGACAGAAAAATGAGAAAGTTACAGTAGAGAGAAAAGGCCAGAAGAAGAGGTGGAGGTTGGGCAGGAGGGTGGAGGCAGGAGGGTGGAGGCAGGAGGGTGGAGGCAGGAGGATGGAGGCAGAAGGATGGAGGCAGAAGGATGGAGGCAGAAGGATGGAGGCAGGAGGGTGGAGGCAGGAAGGTGGAGGCAGGAGGGTGGAGGCAGGAAGGTGGAGGCAGGAGGATGGAGGCAGAAGGATGGAGGCAGAAGGATGGAGGCAGAAGGATGGAGGCAGGAAGGTGGAGGCAGGAGGGTGGAGGCAGGAGGGTGGAGGCAGGAAGGTGGAGGCAGGAGGATGGAGGCAGAAGGATGGAGGCAGAAGGATGGAGGCAGAAGGATGGAGGCAGGAGGGTAGAGGCAGGAAGGTGGAGGCAGGAGGGTGGAGGCAGGAGGATGGAGGCAGGAGGGTGGAGGCAGGAGGGTGGAGGCAGGTGAGTGGAGGCAGGAGAGTGGAGGCAGGAGGATGGAGGCAGAAGGATGGAGGCAGAAGGATGGAGGCAGAAGGATGGAGGCAGAAGGATGGAGGCAGGAGGGTGGAGGCAGGAAGGTGGAGGCAGGAGGGTGGAGGCAGGAGGGTGGAGGCAGGAGGATGGAGGCAGGAGGGTGGAGGCAGGAGGGTGGAGGCAGGAGGGTGGAGGCAGGGCAGGGTACCTCCTGGGCCTCGTGGGCGCTCAGCTGTTCCACTAGGACTCTGCGGCGGCGCCTCTCTCTCTGCTGCCGAGCAGAGGCATCCTCCTCCAGCCTACGCCGGATCTCCTGGATGTACTGGCTGGTGGCCTGGGCCGCGAGCCCTTCTGTGGGCCTGCCTGCCTGGGACAGCTGCCCACCACCTGCACCCTCTCTGGAGAGGAGGAACTGCTGCTGGGGGCTGGGGAAGAGAGAGAGAAGGGGGCAGTGAGATTCATGTTGCTGTGGAGAAATGTGTTCTGGGCTGGAAGTGGTGGTGGAGAGGGGGTTATGGTGAGGGTGGAGAGGGGGTTATGGTGAGGGTGGAGAGGGGACTATGGTCAGGGTGGAGAGGGGGTTATGGTGAGGGTGGAGAGGGGGTTATGGTGAGGGTGGAGAGGGGACTATGGTGAGGGTGGAGAGGGGGTTAAGGTGAGGGTGGAGAGGGGGTTATGGTGAGGGTGGAGAGGGGGTTATGGTGAGGGTGGAGAGGGGGTTATGGTGAGGGTGGAGAGGGGGTTATGGTGAGGGTGGAGAGGGGGTTATGGTGAGGGTGGAGAGGGGGTTATGGTGAGGGTGGAGAGGGGGTTATGGTGAGGGTGGAGAGGGGGTTATGGTGAGGGTGTTGGGGTACCTTAAGGAGGAAGCAGTACATTTAGCTGGAGAGAGCTTCTTCCTGTTCTCAAACTGGGCGATTTCCATCTGGACCTTCTGTAATGAGAACCGCCATGGAGAACCACAGTCACAACCTTCTGAAGGGTTCCACCGTGGAGAACCACAGTCACAACCTTCTGAGGGTTCCACCGTGGAGAACCACAGAGTCACAACCTTCTGAGGGTTCCACCGTGGAGAACCACAGAGTCACAACCTTCTGAGGGTTCCAACGTGGAGAACCACAGTCACAACCTTCTGAAGGGTCTAATCTGGATCTGAACAACCCAAACACTAGTGTGCCAGCGTGGGACCTCCTGTGACTGACCCAAACCCTGACCTCCTGACCCCTGACCTCCTGACCTGGGCCTCCTGTCTCTTGCGTTGCTTCTGCCTTTTCTCCAAGGCCTTCTGGGAGAGGCTGGGAGGAGGGCGGGGCATCTGGATGGCGGCTGTCTGGATACGAGACATGATCTCCATCTGCCTCCGACGAGCCAGACGCTGCTGCAAATACACAGGGTTCAGATTGAAAAACAAATCAAATAACATATTTTAATGTTCTTTAAATATATCGTCCGATATATCAGAATATATATTTTTTGTAATTGCCAGATCTATCTATGGATATTTAAAGTCCTTTATTGGTGGGGCAGTGGTGGGGACCTTCTCGATGTCCTGCAGCCTGGTCTCCTCCTGCACAGCCTGGCGTCTCTGCTCGTCCTCCAGCTGAGAGGCGAGCGAGCGCTCGTACATGTCCAGACCTCTCTGCTCGTACTGCTGAGAGATCTTCTGCAGCTTCAGGTCAGCCTCTCTCTTCACCACCGTCTTCAGACGCTGTGTGGGGGAAACAGGACGCAGCGTCCTCAACTCCACTCAGGACTACCCCCTCCCCCTCACCTCCACCCTCCTGGGCCTGGCCCCTCACCTCCCCCCTCCTGGGTGTGGCCCCTCACCTCCACCCTCCTGGGTGTGGCCCCTCACCTCCCCCCTCCTGGGCGTGGCCCCTCACCTCAGAGTAGATGGCAGCCTCCACACGATGCAGCATTGCGGTGGCGGCGGGCCGCATGGTTTCCATGGCGGTGCTGGTGACCCCCATCTTCTTCTTCTTCTGCAGCAGGATGTAGAGCTGGTAGAGCAGCTGTGTGGCGGCGCCGCGACGCTCCTGCATCAGCGCCCGGGCCACCGTGAGGTCAAAGGGCACGCCTAGGAGCTGCAGAGTGGGCTCTATGCGGGTGAAGTTGTTCAGCTTGGAGGTAGCGGTGCTGGGAGCCAGAGTGTGTGTGTGTGTGTGTGTGTGTTTGGAGAGGAGAGGAGAAGAGATACAATGTAGCTATGGTACATCTGATTGGATAAAACATTTGTTGTAAAGTAGGTTAACTAGGTTTTTGTTGGTGTTTTAGGACCTTCTGCGGTCCTGGCCTGGATATATTTACTCTACAAGGCAGGTTTTAATTGATTTAGACGGATTAATCTAATAAACTACCTGCTCTTCATGAACTGGTGGAAATCTTCCTGAAGCTGATATTTGTGTAGAACTTCTCCTATAAGATACCCATCAGCAAAGTCCCTGGAAATGGATTTTGGTTCTGTAATTAAAGAAACAAATCCACAACAACAACAAAAAAACGTCATTTACAGAAATCTATTAAACTTTACTAGAGAGTAAAAGCAAATTTAGGACAAATGACGACAGTTAGAAGTCTGTGTTAATAATGTTAATCACCTATGGATTTTGACAGCCGCAGTTCTGAATTCAACCATCTGCATAATATATCCGACATTTTCTTTATCTTCTTGTTCTGATCGGTGCTTCAAAAATAAAAATACGACCATAAATGAACCGTTTATCTCGCTAAAGATGCTGAAAAACACATCAACATCCACAAAATAAGCAACGAAGTCTGAGATCTAGTCGGAGCGCCGTTGCCATGGTGACGTGTCAACTTAAGGACGGCGGAGAGGAGAGAGGAGAGAGGAGGAGAGAAGGAGATGAGAGGAGGAGAGAGGAGATAGGAGGAGAAAGGAGAATAGGAGAGGAGGAGAGGAAGAGGATTTCATCATAAAATACTTACCTCTGCAGCTTCTAGTTGCTGTTTTTCTACCTTCTAGATCCTGTGGGGAAACATGTCTACTGAGAAGTTTTCGTCTGGGGGACACATTTGTCCTTTCATGATTTTGTTTACAGTTCTTAGACTACTTCCATTCCTGTCATGTTTAGATGTATTTTACTAGATGTTCAGTATGGGTTTTGAATGAATGAGTAATGTATTTTCTGTTGGTGTGTGTCGTTAATTTATTTCTTGTTTTGATCAAGTTAATTAAAAACTTTACAATTCAAAACTTTATGTCACTGATTTGCTTCAGAAATATCTTGGTGCAGCAGTACACCAACATCTGCAATTTTCCTTCTGGGGTACAAATAAAAGGATTTTCTTATCTTAAATCTTATTTAATCTGCGTTCCACATGCATAAACAGACATTCTTTCCCCAAAGAGACATAACATATTTAATGACAATGGGATTTCAGGATGATGCAAATGTTTAAATGCAAATGCTGCAAATGTTTAAAACAGTGGGGATGTTTAGAAACAGACTTTAAGTCAGTGGAGAGGCGGTGATGACGATTTTTGACAGATAGGTAGCTGCACCAATCGGAGAACAGTATGTTTGACAAACAGGCGTCTGCACCAATAGGAGAACAGTATGACCCTTGTCGGCATCCTGTCTTCATAGTCAGCCCGGAAGTGCTTTCCTGGAAGGAAGCTATACAGATATCTGTCTGATTTGTATCCAGTTTTACTTTATTATTTAGGTAATTTGTAAACTATCTGCTTGTCGTTAATGCACGCGCAGGATATGCGAGAGCCGGTGTGAGGGGGGGAGCAGCGCGTGAACAGGTGAGTGTGTTTGATCACAGGATGCTAACCAGCTAGCTTGTGTAGCTAACCCAGCTGATGGAAGCAGCAACACAGCAGGAGAGCGGCAGGAGAGCGGCAGGGGAGCGGCAGGGGAGCGGCAGGTCAGCGGCAGGAGAGGGGCAGGACAGCGGCAGGGGAGCGGCAGGTCAGCGGCAGGAGAGCCGCAGGGGAGCGGCAGGACAGAGGCAGGACAGAGGCAGGACAGAGGCAGGACAGCGGCAGGACAGAGGCAGGACAGAGGCAGGACAGAGGCAGGAGAGAGGCAGGACAGAGGCAGGACAGAGGCAGGACAGAGGCAGGACAGCGGCAGGACAGAGGCAGGACAGAGGCAGGAGAGAGGCAGGACAGAGGCAGGACAGCGGCAGGACAGAGGCAGGACAGAGGCAGGACAGCGGCAGGACAGCGGCAGGACAGAGGCAGGACTGTGTGTGTGTGTGTGTGTGTGTGTGTGAATGAGTGTGGAATGTGACGTGCTCAAGGTTAGGGTCTGTACTAGCTCACTAGCTGGTCTCACTGTTATCGGTCTGTCAAAACAGCTAAGTGTTTCATAATAATGCATGTCTCACACTAGGCACCCCCCCTCCTGTCATCCCTAACACACACACACACACACACACTGACCACAGCGTGTTTAATAACACTATCAACAAACACATCTCCAGGCTCCTGGACGCTGTACACTAACACAACGTTATTACCTTCAACAGGAATGCTTCAGATATTCCAGGCTGTGCTTTATAAAACAGTCAATTATCTCTCAACTCATTAATAACGTTCGTGGTTCATGGTTATATCAAGAGTGGTTCATGGTTATAGCAGGAGTGGTTCATGGTTATATCAGGAGTGGTTCATGGTTATAGCAGGAGTGGTTCATGGTTATATCAAGAGTGGTTCATGGTTATAGCAGGAGTGGTTCATGGTTATATCAGGAGTGGTTCATGGTTATATCAGGAGTGGTTCATGGTTATATCAGGAGTGGTTCATGGTTATATCAGGAGTGGTTCATGGTTATAGCAGGAGTGGTTCATGGTTATATCAGGAGTGGTTCATGGTTATAGCAGGAGTGGTTCATGGTTATATCAGGAGTGGTTCATGGTTATAGCAGGAGTGGTTCATGGTTATAGCAGGAGTGGTTCATGGTTATAGCAGGAGTGGTTCATGGTTATAGCAGGAGTGGTTCATGGTTATAGCAGGAGTGGTTCATGGTTATAGCAGGAGTGGTTCATGGTTATAGCAGGAGTGGTTCATGGTTATAGCAGGAGTGGTGCTGTGTGAGCTGTAGTCTACAGACCACCTCCAGTCTGCTAAGCTTGGCTGTCCCATGCAGACTGCCTCAGTCAGTCTAAACTGTGTTTCCTGTGTTCCCAGAGGTCCATTGCATCATCTATATGGGCCATCTCCTCTCCAAACATGGCTACCGTGTGAAGAAGAGGTCAGGGAAACTGCACCACAGGAAGAAGGCCAGGAACTGCTTCCTGCGCGGGCCGTGCATGCTCTGCTTTATCGTCCACGGCAACAGCGGGGGGCTCGACGACGACAGCGACCAGCAGGAGACTAGAGGCGCCGGACGTTGCCACAGCGAAGGCGGACGTTGCTACAGCAACAGCGGCGGCGTATCTGGAGTTGGGATTGGAGCGTCAGCTGCCTCCAAGCTAGCCGGCTACGCTACCCTCGCCTCACCCGACGACTGCGCCAGGTTTTTGCTGTCGCCGCGGGAACTAGCCATCTGGGAGGGCCAGGGGCGGAGCCTGTTGTCTGGGGTTCCGGCTAAGTTGGTCCCGCCCCCCGGGCTGTTCCGGAGTGTGGGCGTGTCCGTGGCTGTGCCTCTCGCTCTGTCAGGACCCGGGAGCACCGCAGAATACACTGACATGGTAACCATGACATCCAGGGTCATGTGATACAGGGTCATGTGATACAGGGAAAGTGTGTGTAACAGGAAGTCATGTGTGTGTAACAGGAAGTGATGTGTGTGTTCCAGGTGTGTAAGAGGAAGTGTGCGGAGGTGCAGCGCTGCACTCCCTGCAAGCAGCCTCGCTGTGCCTTCCCCGCCCCCGACGCAGGATTGGACAACGGAGAGACAGGGGGCGGAGCAGATTCCTCCTCCAACTCTGGAACTGACCACGCCCACCTCTGCCCTCTCCCCTCCTCTTCCTCCTCCTCCTCTTCTTCCTCGTGTGCCGAAGGTTGCCAGGGAGACCCCTCCCACAGTTCCGATTCGTCTTCCTGCTGTACGCATCACCACGACGACGGTTGCCACGGGAAGGGCTGCGATGCTGTGGACACATCCAGCATCAATCATCTTCCCTCCTCCATACTGCTGAAGGTCTGGATCTGTCCTTTAGGCTAACCTGCAGGTTACAGGCTCAAATCTCTGTGTCTCTGTCACTTCAAACTTCTGCTGAATGAATACATGATGGTGTGGATATATAACCATGATCTGATGTGAAGCCAGTTGATTAACTGTTTCTCCTCTCTCTCTTTGTCTCTCACTCTCTATCTCTCACTCTCTCTCACTTTCTCACTATATCTCTCTCACTCTCTATCTCTCTCTCACTTTCTCACTCTCTCACTCTCTCTCTCTCACTCTCTCACCTTCTCACTCTATCTCTCTCACTCTCTCACTCTCTCTCTCACTCTCTCACTCTCTCTCTCTGTGTCGGTCTGTGTGTGTCTCTCTCTCCTCTCTCTCTGTGTGTGTCTGTGTCTCCTCTCTCTCTGTGTGTGTCTGTGTCTCTCTCTCTCTCCTCTCTCTCTCTGTGTCGGTCTGTGTGTCTCTCTCTCTCCTCTCTCTCTCTGTGTCGGTCTGTGTGTCTCTCTCTCTCCTCTCTCTCTCTCTGTGTGTCTGTGTCTCTCGGCCAGGTGTTCTCTCACCTGTCAGTGAAGGAGCGTTGTCTGTGTGCCTCCCTGGTGTGTAAGTACTGGAGGGAGCTGTGTCTGGACTTCCAGTTCTGGAAGCTGGTGGACCTCAGCGGCCTGCAGCAGGTAAGGGTCACCAGGGTAGACAGGGGAGCAAACAGGAGGGAAGATGGGGGGGCACATGGGGGTCAAACGGGGGCAGACAGGGGGCAGAGAGCACTGATTCTTTCCTCTCCTCTGTCTTCCTCTCCTCTGTCCTCCTCTGTCCTCCTCTTCTCCCTCCTCCTCTCCTCTCATCTGTCCTCCTCCTCTCCTCCTCTCCTCCTCCTCATCCCCTCCTCCTCCCTCCTCCCTCAGGTGAACGATGAGCTCCTGGTCCAGATAGCGTCTCGCAGACAGAACGTGATGGAGCTCAACATCTCAGACTGTCGTGGGGTTCAGGACCAGGGGGTGTGTCACCTGGCTTCCCGCTGCCCCAGCCTGCAGAAGTACACAGCCTACCGCTGCAAGCAGCTCAGCGACCTCTCTCTGTGTGCGCTGGCCACACACTGCCCCCTGCTGGTGAAGGTGCATGTGGGCAACCAGGACAAGCTCACAGACAAAGCCCTGAAGAAGGTGAGCAGGGGGAGGGAGGGGGGGAGTGGGGTCTGCTGGCTTGTTTAGGATTTGAAGTGTGGGATGGTGGGTCTGTGAGGTGGGTGAGTGATAACCGTGTCCCCTCCCCTCCTCCCCAGCTGGGGGAACACTGTGGCCAGCTGAGGGATGTCCACCTGGGGCAGTGCTACAGCGTGACTGATGAGGGCATGGTGGCTCTGGCTAGAGGCTGCCCAAAGCTGCTCCGAATCTACATGCAGGAGAACAAGTCGGTCAGTCCTCCTCTGCTGACGCACACACACATGCACACGCACACAGACACACAAGCACACAGATACACAGACACAAACGAGTTCCTGAGTCTCTGCTGTAGTTGCGGTTCACCCCCACCAGAGGGCAGCCTTGCTCCACTGCTGGCCTCCATACAGCATCTTCTGATCAGAGGCAATAACTTCATAGATTTGAATTTGGCATAAATGCTGGTTTATCTCAAAGACTCACTCTATCTCTCTCTGCAGGGGGAAACTGTCTGTGTTTTTACTGTGCTGAAAGTCAGGGCAGAATTATGTCCCCAATTATTTAGACTTTGTTACAATCTTTCGGCCTCCTCCGTCGCAACATCCTGTGTTTTTCTCTTCCCCCCAACCTAACTGCGCTCCCAAAGTGATTATTGTCCTGATGAATTGGCCCATTTAAACTTGTTAACAATAGTCCCGTATGTTAAAGTCGCATTTATCACGTTAATAGTTATGAAAATAGCGCTAAAGGAGAGGTGAGAGATTAGTGTCAGCGGTAATAATATTTCATCGCCACCTTGCCTTTTCTCGCTCTCCAGCATGTGGATAATTCAGACTGCAGATCGCTTTCAGGTTATTTGGGTTTCCTGTGGAGCAGAAAGACCTTCTGTCTGTGTTGAGGGGGATTGTTAAATCTGGTCTCTCGCTCTTTCTTGGCCTGATATTATCATTATCTGCTTCTGGAATGATCTCGACCTGGAACATCTCTCCATGGAGATTATCCGACCGCGTTTAGCAAATAAGCTTCCCGTAGTTTTAACACTTCTAACCCGACACTGTTCGATAAGCAATCACTCCTGTTTAATGAGGATTTTGTTGTTTAGATCTGATGAAAGCATAGATTTTTTCCCCTGTTAACTTTCAGACACAGTTTGACTTTTTTAGGCTTTCAGGTCGGTCGTTAACCTTTTTAGATGAATCCTTCCTCTTCCGGTGTTATTTGGTTTGTTCTAATGAGGTTTCTGTGATAGAAATCCTAATCCTGGTGTTCTGAACCCTCTGGAGGTGTGAGAGCACTGATCTGCCCTCACCCCCGTCCTCACCCCCTCCTCACCCCCTCCTCACCCCCTCCTCACCCCCTCCTCACCCCCTCCTCACCCCCTCCTCACCCCCCTCCTCACCCCCTCCTCACCCCCTCCTCACCCCCTCCTCACCCCCTCCTCACCTCCCCTCCTCACCCCCTTCCTCAGCCCCCTTTTCACCCCCTCCTCACCCCCTCCTCACCCCCCTCCTCACCCCCCTCCTCACCCCCTCCCTCACCCCCTCCTCACCCCCCTCCTCACACCCCTCCTCACCCCTCCTCACCCCCTTTTCACCCCCTCCTCACCCCCTCCTCACCCCCTCCTCGACCCCCTCCTCACCCCCCTCCTCACCCCCCTCCTCACCCCTCCTCCTCACCCCCTCCTCACCCCTCCTCACCCCCTCCTCACCCCCTTTTCACCCCCTCCTCACCCCCTCCTCACCCCCCTCCTCACCCCCTCCTCACCCCCTTTTCACCCCCTCCTCACCCCCCTCCTCTTCCGTCCTGCAGTAAAATAGATCCTCAATCTGTCTCTCTCAATCCCTCCCTCCATCCCTCCCTCCCTCCCTCCCTCCTCTAATTCCATAATGAATCTGGTTCCCTGGTCTGTGTGTTTTGCAGTCTGAGATAGTTGTGTGTTTTGCAGACACACACACACACACACACCACTCTTAAACAGAAGAAGCCGTTTCTTGATAGTTTTGTAGAGTTTCTGCTCTTTGAGAGGTTTGGTTTGGGCTGAGAAACCACTGCCCTTTTAGAATCTACCTCAGCCAGGAAGAAGTGGGGGGAGAAAGACAGAGATGATAGAGAGGGGAGGAGGGGGGAGAGAGGGGAGAGAGGAGGGAGGGGGGAGAGGGCAGGAGAGAGATATAGGGAGAGAGAGAGAGAGGAGGGAGGAGAGGGCAGGAGGGGGGAGAGAGGGGGAGAGGGAGGCGGGGGGAAAGGGCAGGAGAGAAAGAGAGAGAGGGAGAAAAAGGGGGAAAGAAATAAAGGAAAGAGAGAGAGAGAGGGGAGGAGGAGGGCAGGAGAGAAATAGAGAGAGAGACATAGAGAGAGAGGACAGAGAGAGAGAGAGAGAGAGAGAGAGGGAGGAGAGGACAGGAGAGAGGGGAGAAAAGGGAAAGAAAGAAAGGAAAGAGAGAGAGAGGGGGGAAAGACAGAGATAGAGATGGTGCTTATGGGAGTGTTTTGGGTTTCCTCCAGTAAATAAAGAAACTGAAGATCTGTGTAATTTTCTCATAAATTTTAAAGCTCTAGAAAGTTCCTTTTTAATGAACCTTTTCTGCTGAAGAAGCTCATTTTTTTCTGCTTTCTGCCCTTTCTCTCCCGTCCAGAAGAATTTAACATATTTCCGTTTAATTCTTCCCGGTGATAATATCATTAGAAGTGTCTGTCTTGGGCTCTCGCTCACACACACACACACACAACTCGTTTTAACTTACTGAAATTAAATTAGAGATGAGTGGACATAGATTAGTACCTGGCTCCAGTCTCACATATCTTCCTCTCCTCCATTTCTCCTCCATTTCTCCTCCATCTCTCCTTCATCTCTCCTACAACTCTCCTCCATCTCTCCTTCATCTCTCCTCCATCTCTCCTCCATCTCTCCTCCATCTCTCCTCCATCTCTCCTCCATCTCTCCTACATCTCTCCTCCATCTCTCCTCCATCTCTCCTCCATCTCTCCTCCATCTCTCCTCCATCTCTCTTCCATCTCTCCTCCATCTCTCCTCCATCTCTCCTCCATCTCTCCTCCATCCCTCCTCCATCTCTCCTCCATCTCTCCTCCATCTCTCCTCCATCTCTCCTCCATCTCTCCTACATCTCTCCTCCATCTCTCCTCCATCTCTCCTCCATCTCTCCTCCATCTCTCCTCCATCGCTCCTCCCATCTCTCCTCCATCTCTCCTCCATCTCTCCTCCATCTCTCCTCCATCCCTCCTCCATCTCTCCTCCATCTCTCCTCCATCTCTCCTACATCTCTCCTACATCTCTCCTCCATCTCTCCTCCTCTCACTCTGTTCCTGGGAGGAGAGATGGGAGGGAGGGGGGAAGAATGAATGGGAAAAGAAGATTAGAAGAGTAGAAAAGAAAAAGGAATGTTGAGAGAGGGAGGGTGAGATGGAGAGAGGGAGGGAGGGAGAGGGAGGGTGAGATGGAGAGAGGGAGGGAGGGAGAGGGTGGGAGAGTGGAGAGAGGAGGGAGGGAGAGGGTGGGAGAGATGGGGGAGGGAGAGAGGGATGGAGGGAGGGAGGGGAGGGGGAGGGAGGGAGAGGAAGAGAGGGAGAGGGAGGTGGAGAGAGGGGGAGGGAGGTAGAGAGGGGGAGGGAGGGAGAGAGGGGGAGGGAGGGAGAGGGGGAGGGAGGTAGTGTAAATGTCATGCGTGTTGAGCAGGTAGGAGAGTCTATGAAGCATCAGCCTGTTCAGCAGACATGCAGATTACAACTGTCACACACACACAGAAACACACACACACACTCTAGTCAGGAAGACGAGGCTGTGGTATCGACCGCGGGGCAGTGACTGCAGAGCCTCAGGTGACTCTGAAGGGTCTTTGTTTAGTCGACCAATTGTCTGTCACCTTTCGTGTTGTTCGATCGCTCCGTCGTGGCATTTGA
>CM059344.1:1038664-1106164 GCA_030340685.1 Protosalanx chinensis
CTCTTTACCCCTCTCTCTCTCTCCCCTCCCTCTGTCTCTCTTTACCTCTCTCTCTCCCCTCCCTTTGTCTCTCTCTCCCTCCCTCCCTGTGACAGTTAGGTAAGAGACGTATATATAATCAACAGAAGCCATGTGACTGCTGTCATGTGTCTAATCTGAACTCCTCTGCCCTTCCAGCCCCAATCAGAGCCAATCAGAAGAGAGGAGAGGAGAGAGAAAGACAGAATCATAACAAGTTCGTTCAAGGCTAAAATAAGAAGGTGGAGTGGTGTGTCAGTCTGTCTGCCTGCCTGCCTGTCTGTCTGTCAGTCTGTTGCATGCCTGTCTGTCTCTCTGTTTGCATGTCTGTCTGCCTGTCTGTTTCTCTGTCTGTTTGCCTGTCAGTCTGTCTGTGTGTTTGCATGCCTGTCTGTCTGCCTGTCTGTCTGCCTGTCTGCCTGCCTGTCTGTCTGTCTGCCTGTCTGTCTGCCTGAGTGTGGGAGGACATTCCTGGCGTGGTTTCGAAGGCATGTGTTGCTTTCAGGATAGGCTCAGCTATGCAGCACTAAAGGCTGAGCCCTCCCCCCCTCCCTCCCCCCCTCCCTCCCCCCCCCTCCCTCCCCCCTCCTCCCCCCCTCCCTAGCGTCCTGCTCTGGTCTATTTGACAGGAATGATGGTCTGCAGTAGGATATGGTGTTCTTTTAGCAGCATTGCAAACAATCCCCTTCTATGGCTCTGCAGTTCTCAATTGTTGTCCTGGTAGCCAGGGCTGGGGGTCTGAGGCTGGGCTGGGGCTGGGGGTCTAAGGCTGGGAATGGGGCTGGGGGTCTGAGGCTGGGGCTGGGGTCTGAGGCTGGGGCTGGGGCTGGGGGTCTGAGGCTGGGGCTGGGTCTGAGGCTGGGCTGGGGGTCTGAGGCTGGGGCTGGGTCTGAGGCTGGGGCTTAGGTCTGAGGCTGGGGCTGGGGTCTGAGGCTGGGGCTTGGGCTTGGGTCTGAGGCTGGGGCTGGGTCTGAGGCTGGGGCTGGGGTCTGGTGGGCTGGGGCTGAGGGGCTGAGGCTGGGGGCTGGGAATGGGGGTTTCTGCTATTTTAAGGTCTCCCACATGTTGACACCTCAGAGTAGATTACGTAACCAGTCATGCCCCCGTGGCATCTCAACTAGAACACAGCCTGTCGGCCAATCAGAACCCTAACCAGACTTCCTGTACCCAACAGCCTGCCAGCCAATCAGATAACATTTAACATTTAGTTCAAATATTTGATCAAATGTTTTCTTTGTTTGTTTGTCACAATCTCTATCAGAACTATATCGATTCAAGTCCATCTTGCGGCCATGTTTGTTTTTAAGCTGCTCAAAATGTGCTTGTTTGTTCTCTCTTGTTGGTTAAAGGCCTTGAGGTCTGTCCTGCGTGGAGAACATGATTATACCTCCAATGGAATCTGGGTCTGTTATTCACACGTTACTGAAGGATTACAAATGTTTACGATGAAGGAATCAAATGTACAGACGTTTAAATCTCAGACGCGTGTCCATTGCATGTTGATGTGTGGCTCTGATGCAAGATCTCAGCAACATGAAGCCTCTGGTCTGACAGACCCCTCTCCACTAAGAGAGACTGCAGTCCTGTCTGACAGACCCTCTCCACTAAGAGAGACTGCAGTCCTGTCTGACAGACCCTCTCCACTAAGAAAGACTGCAGTCCTGTCTGACAGACCCTCTCCACTAAGAGAGACTGCAGTCCTGTCTGACAGACCCTCTCCACTAAGAGAGACTGCAGTCCTGTCTGACAGACCCTCTCCACTAAGAGAGACTGCAGTCCTGTCTGACAGACCCTCTCCACTAAGAGAGACTGCAGTCCTGTCTGACAGACCCTCTCCACTAAGAGAGACTGCAGTCCTGTCTGACAGACCCTCTCCACTAAGAGAGACTGCAGTCTGGAATCAGAATTGGAATTAGAACTGTTTTGATTGTGGGATAGAGATTGTTGACTCAGCTATTCAGAGTCATTACGGTTAGGATTGTGACCAATCAGGAAGCCGGTTTTGTGGTCACACTGTGTCCTCAGAGTTGCTGCTCACGCTGTCTGGGTCATGTACACACACACACACACACACACACACAGACATACACACACACAGACACACACACCCTGGTGAGAGAGGCTCAGTGTCTCACCTCTTAGATTACTGGGTGTCCATGGTTACTGCTCCAGCTATAATCAAACCTGTGCAGGTAACTGTGTGTACACACTCAGATGTGTGTGTGCCTGTGTGTGTTTGCACGTGTGAGTGTACATTATGTACCTGCACGTGTGTGTCTGTGTGTGTTTGTGTGTATGTGTGGAAGTGTGTGTGTGTGTTTGTATGCATGTGTGTGCAGCCAGTTTATGCTGTTCCACAGCTACTTAAAGTAGGTAATCCTAGCTCCCCCTCCCTGTCCTGACCCTACACACACACACACACACACACACTCACACACACACGTAGCTGGATGGTCGTATACTGAGCTCCCTCTGAACTTCACAGTAGCAACATTCCAGAATGCATTGTCATAAAGAAAACAATGCACTTTGGGTCGCTGGTTCCACTGTGTTCCACTGTGTTCCACGGTGTTCCACGGTGTTCCACGGTGTTCCACTGTGTTCCACGGTGTTCCACTGTGTTCCAGGGTGTTCCACGGTGTTCCACTGTGTTCCACTGTGTTCCACGGTGTTCCACTGTGTTCCAGGGTGTTCCACGGTGTTCCACTGTGTTCCACTGTGTTCCACGGTGTTCCACTGTGTTCCACGGTGTTCCACTGTGTTCCACTGTGTTCCACGGTGTTCCACTGTGTTCCGGGGTGTTCCACTAGTGTTCCACTGTGTTCCACGGTGTTCCACTGTGTTGCCACGGTGTTCCACTGTGTTCCAGGGTGTTCCAGGGTGGTGCAGGGTGTTCCACTGTGTTCCAGGGTGTTCCAGGGTGGTGCAGGGTGTTCCAGGGTGGTGCAGGGTGTTCCAGGGTGGTGCAGGGTGTTCCACTGTGTTCCAGGGGTGTTCCAGGGTGGTGCAGGGTGTTCCAGGGTGGTGCAGGTGTTCCAGGGTGGTGCAGGGTGTTCAGGGGGGTGCAGGGTGTTCCAGGGTGGTGCAGGGTGTTCCAGGGTGGTGCAGGGTGTTCCAGGTGGTGCAGGGTGTTCCAGGGTGGTGCAGGGTGTTCCAGAGTGGTGCAGGGTGTTCCAGGGTGGTGCAGGGTGTTCCAGGTGGTGCAGGGTGTTCCAGGGTGGTGCAGGGTGTTCCAGGGTGTGTGCAGGGTGTTCCAGGGTGGTGCAGGCTGCTAGATATAGCTAAGGATTTCCCCTGCTATGGAACAGGGCCAGGGTTTCTGTGGAACACGCCACGGATCTTTATAACTCAGAACAGGACAGACAGGCAGACAGACAAAGAGAGACAGAAAGACAGGCAGACAGACAGACAGAAAGACAGGCAGACAGACAGACAGACAGACAGAAAGACAGGCAGACAGACAGACGTCTGGCACTGTTTTAGAAGAAGTCTCAATCTCGTTGTACAATTGTATAATAACAATAAAGGGTATTCTGATCAGAAACAGGCAGGCAAGCATGCAGGAAGGCAGACAGGCAGGCAGGAGTAGACAGAGACAGACAGGACGTAGACAGGCAGACAGAGTGTGACTCAGTAGTGCACTAGTCAGTCAACAAGCCACACAGAAATCCAGACACACAGACAGCCAGTCAGTCAGACGATGATTCAACAGTAATGAACCACTGAGCCGGCCAGACCAGAAACCACACAAACACCCAGAAGAGCCAGTGAACCCCTCAATGCCCCAGACTCAACCTCAGCCTCCCAGACTCAACCTCAGCCTCCCAGCCCCCCAGCCCCTCAGCCTTCCAGCCCCCTCAGCCCCCAGCCCCTCAACCCCCAGCCCCTCAGCCCCCCCGCCTTAGCCCTACAGTCCTGGCTCCCAGTTGATCTCCAGCCAGACAGGCTACAGGAAGGCAGAGCCAGCTCTCCACCACAGAGCTGGGAAACACCTCCACATAGCCCTCTGGGGGAGGGCCAGGAGAGGGGGGAGAGAGGGGGGCACTAGTGTACTTCAGCTATATTGAGCAACGTTGTGTAAGGGAGTGGTGTTGGTGGGGCGGGGGGGGGGGGGGGACTGTTTTGACTGTAGTTTAACATTTCTCATATGTGAGGAACGCCTGTCTGGGGGAGGTGAGGGAGGGAGGCAGGGAGGGAGGGAGGCAGGGAGGGAGGCAGGGAGGGAGGCAGGAGGGAGGCAGGGAGGGACAGAGGGAGGGAGGCAGGGAGGGAGGGAGGGAGGGACAGAGGGAGGGAGGCAGGGAGGCAGGGAGGGAGGGAGGGAGGCAGGGAGGGAGCAGGGAGGGACAAAGGGAGGAGGGAGGCAGGGAGGGAGGGACAGAGGGAGGGAGGCAGGGAGGCAGGGAGGGAGGCAGGGAGGGAGGCAGGGAGGGACAAAGGGAGGGAGGGAGGGAGGCAGGAGGAGGGCAGGGAGGGACAAAGGAGGAAGGCAGGGAGGGCAGGGAGGGAGGCAGGGAGGGAGGCAGGGAGGCAGGGAGGGGAGGCAGGGGAGGGAGGCAGGGAGGCAGGGAGGGAGGGAGGCAGGGAGGGCAGGGAGGGAGGGAGGGAGGCAGGGAGGCAGGGGAGGGAGGGAGGCAGGGAGGGAGGCAGGGAGGCAGGGAGGGAGGCAGGGAGGGAGGCAGGGAGGGCAGGGAGGCAGGGAGGGAGGCAGGGAGGGAGGCAGGGAGGGACAGAGGGAGGGAGGTTAGGGGACAGACTAGTACACTTTGATGTTTACTCTCTCTTTATCCTCTCTCTCTCTCTCCTGTGTCGTTGTGATGGTCTATCAGAGGCAGTCATCTGTCTGGCTCTCCCCTCTACAGCTGTCTTAGCTTTGATCACTCTAACATCTCTCCCTCTCTCTCTCCCTTTCTCTGTCTCCCTCTTTCTTCTCTCTCTATATATATCTATCTATCTCTCTCCCTCCCTCTCTCGCTCTTTCCCCTCTTACCCTGTCTGCTCTGCTTTCTTCCTCTTTTTCTATTTTCCCCCTTGTCTCTCTCTCTTCACCCTCTCCCCCTGTCCATTCTCTCTCTCTCTCTCTCTCTCTTCCTCCTCCTCAGCGCGTGTTGCCACATGGTTTGTATGCTGACAACACGTGCAAAGCACGCTAGATACCCCCCCCCCCACACACACACACACACAGCAGCAGCCAGTGTTATTCACATCCAACCCGTGTCTGTTATTCTTCCCTCTCTGTTGGCCCACATGCACCTGTTGGCACGGTGATGAGGAGTGAGAGAGAGAGGGGGGGGGGGGGGGGGGGTGTTGAGGAGGAGGGTGGGGGTGGGGGGGGTGGTCATGTGTTTGTTGTTGATGCAGTATTGGGTTGATTTGGGTCAGGTCACCAGTGCAGAGGGGGTCTGACAGACCGGCTGAATCCAGGCCACATCTGCAGGAGCCTCGTCTCCATAGAAACCCCCAGAATGCTCCAGGTTTTGTCACCTGTCCCGTTCGGATTAGATGAAGTGAGGGTTCGTTTCTACGGCGTATCTGATGATCTGTCTGGAAGTGATCGCTGCGGCCCCGCGGAGTTGATTAGGACATAGATCTGTTGGACAATGCTCTGTGATAGAGTGAGCCAGGTGCCCTGAGGGGAGATGTGGGCCACGTCTTAAATCATGCTTCACCTCAGACAGGAAGTGGGTCAGCTTGTTCGGCAGCTCGGCTGCTGCTGTTCACTGAAGTACAGAGAGAAACACAGATGGCCAACATTGATAGAGTATGTTACACTTAGATAGCTGGTTAGTTGGTTATTTGGTTGTCTGGTTATTTGGTTATCTGGTTATTTGGATAGCTGGTTATTTGGATAGCTGGTTATTTGGTTAGCTGGGAAGTTGGTTAGATGGTTATCTGATTATCTGGTTAGTTGTGTAGCTGTTTATGCTTTGACTGCAAAATAAATGCGCATTGCGAATAAAAAGTATTATTTAGGCTACTGAGTAAAGCGCAGTACAGAATATGGGGATTTAGTTCTCTGAGTTTTGGTTTGTTCAGCGTTCAGGATGAAAGCAGCACATCTTGGCTTGAGCAGCCCTGATCTCTAACCAGGGGAATTCCTCTCCATCTCAGCAGCAGATTTCTGAGGCTTTTCTTCGAATGCAGATTCATCCCCTCTCATCATCATGACAGTTTCACTTTGCACTCTTTTCTTTGTCAAGTCAAGCAGTTTGCCTGACACACACTGCCATGTATTTAGCAATAGCAGTAGTAACAGTATTGTAGGTACAGTGGAACTCTAAAGGGACACTTAGTAAAGGTTTAACGGTTCACTTTCATACACCAGTGACACTTGTTGTGGAGGAGGGGGGGGGGGGGGGGGGGGGGGGTTTCCAGGGTTAATGGAGGGTAAAATACTGTTCATGTTTCGTTGACACAACCTTCATCTGCCCCTGGACAACAGCCACACGCCCCTCCCCCTCCCTCCCCCTCCCTCCCCCTCCCTCCCCCCTCCCTCTCTCTCTCTCCCTCCCTCACTCCCTCCCTAATACAGGGCCCCTTTCTCCCCCCCCATAACAAGCAAGGCTACTAACATCATCTGACTTGGAAGTTACCATGGACCCAGAAGGTTTTTTCTCTTGGAGTGTGTTACTCTGCAGTTAGCGTCTTAATGTCACCTGTGATAAAAAAAAAGTGGTTTCCAAAGTCATCCCATAGTAAAACTGAAACATAGTTGGTAAAGTGATGATCTCTTTAACACCCACTTTAGATTCAGGATATCAACATCTTTAGTGCTCTGCTCACCTCTGACCTTTACTGTGACCTTTAGTCAGCGATAGAAGTTGTTTATGACTCATGTTCTTTGTGTTTGTAGTTTTGGTTAGGGGCATGTTCTTACAGATTGGGAGTGTTGGCATTTCAGGGGTGAATTATCAGCAAACACCTCTGGATCTCAATCTTTCTGGTTTCTATGAATGTTCAGCCACCGGGAATTTTCTCTCTTCAAAGAAATGGCTACTGATTACCCCTGTGGGTTCTTACGTGTGTGTGTGAGAGAGAGAGAGAGAGAGAGAGAGAGGTCAGTGGTTAGACAGACTTGGTGGTTACAGAGAAGGTAAGGGGGGGGGGGGGGGGTGCATTCCTTAGAACTCACCTTTCCATAAGCTTATTCTGTGCCATTAGCTTCAGCTGAGATCACACACCAACACACACACACCAACACACACACACCAACACACACACACCAACACACACACACCAACACACACACACCAACACACACACACCAACACACACACACCAACACACACACGCAGGTTCTTTTGTGTGATTGTGACTTTCTTCTCCTGATATGAACACGAGTGCTGATTCTTCCCCGTGACTTCCACACACACACACACACACACTAACACACACTAACACACACTTCCCCGCATGATGAGTGTTCATTTTCCAGCGTAAAATAAAATTTAAAAAAAGCTGCATTAGTGAAACTGAACTTCCCCCCCCATCCAGGCAGCCTTGAACTGAAGACACCCCCAACCCCCTGCTAAGGGCACATGTTTTCCCAGAAACTGAGACCCACTTTCCTCCAAGCAGCCTCAAGCCTCCACCCCCAGCCTCCACCCCCCAGCCTCCACCCTCCAGCCTCCACCCCCCAGCCTCCAGCCTCCACCCTCCAGCCTTCATCCCCGCACCTCCAGCCCCCCCCCCCCCCCCCGCCCCCGGCCCCCCAGTGCTGTTGGCAGTGCTGCCTATCTCAGACAGGAAGTTGCCTCTGTACCAGATGACAGCCATGTGTTTGCTCATGCTGTTGTAACCCCACAGTGGTACTTCCTGCTTCTGCAATGCTGCTGTCCTATCAGATGGCTTGATGTAAAAGGATTAACCAATCAGTCCACCCTTGCTGTGATCAAGATGTGATGCAAAAGTGATGGGAATTGAACTGACGACAGACAGTAAGTATAGTTTAAAACATTTATTCACATATAAAGAAAAAGGTTTACAGTTTAAAAACACATTGATAATGCATGTTTTTTTTTTTTTCAGCATCTTTCCAAGAAAGAAATTCTTAGTCCAAGAAATATTATTCCACTTTAAGCAGCAGGTCCAATCAAAGTCTGGGGTGGGGTGAGGCTGTTGGTTTTGTACCCCGGCTGCCTCCTCATGGGTGGTGCAGGAAAACTGCATGATTCAAAGAAAAGTCCCAAAGTTTCTCTTTCATTTCAGGCAGGAGTTTAGTCCCCCCCCCCCTCCCCCCTCCTGCTCTGATCAGCAATTTCAAAGAAAATGCATCCAAGCATCTATCCTAGTTTCCCAGCTTCCTTCTGACCATCTCTTCTTCATCTCTCTCCTTCTTGCAGTTCCTTCTCTGCTCCTATTGGTGCACAGGGTCCAGGAGAAAGAGAGGACCACCTGTCCTTCCTGCTCTAAGGAGTCACTTCCTGTCCCAACTCTGTCTCCCTAGAACCTTCAGGTCATGAAAGCAGGCCGTCCATAATCCATCTGACCCGATCCACATCCCTAGATGAACTCTGACCTCCTCCCTCCCTCCTCTTCCTCAAGGGCAAAGGTCCAATAGAAGAACATCCATCTCCCAGAATCCTCTCTGGGTCCAGTGCTACAGCCACCGCTGCCTCACGCGGAGGCGCGGGCATCGTTGCTTTTCACGTTCGTTTTTTTTTCTTCTTCAGTCGTCACGTGAAGCGTGGCGTGGGGGCTTGCGCAGTTCAGCGTGCGGGCAGAGTGATGGTGGGCACCCAGTCACACAGACTGCGGCTCTCCTCGCAGAAGGCGCTGAGCTTATCAAGGGCTGGGTCTTTCCATGTCTCTGCGCTCGGGCTCTGTGTGAGGAAACATGACACCGATTAGGCTCGTGTAGGAGGGCAAACTACGACTATAGAACAATCAAACTCATAACTCCTGCCCTTAGTGACGCGCGCGGAGAACTGCCCCCGCGCGGGTGGAACATATCTAGCCTAGTACGCATGCACGAGGAGGAATGTCAACTCCCCCTTATCTGATGACTCGTGACCGGCGTCGTGAGGTCGGTTAGGAACGTACCGTGACTAGAATGCAGTGGGCGTCCTTGGGTTCGCCGGTTTCGTCAGCGCCCACGAGATCAGCGAGGCGGTCGATGTCGTTCACGCGCACCACGTTGATGCCGTTATCGAAGCAGAAGGCTTGAATGAGGGTGAAGTGGATCTGCAGCGCGATGTCACACTCGTATTCCTCGTCTGTCGCGAGCACGCAGAATGCCACACTGTCTGGATCACTGAAGAATTACAAAATAATACGAAGACGTTAGTTGCTGTTCTGGAGTGCATTAATAACAATGATTCATGTGATTGTGGGTGCGTGCACAAGTCATTTTGCACGATGATCAAGAATAAAAGTAGACTGTTACAGAAAACGTACACATTCATGATCTTAGCAGACTCGTAAACTCCAACTGTCAGATAGTCCTGGTTCTTAGCAGAAACCAGCATCTCCTCGAGCGCTGTGCCCGCGCTCTGCACTCTGAAGACAGAAAACACAGCTGCGTCAGTTTACAGAAAATGACTAAGAAAAACTGAAGTCTAAAGTTGCACACATCAAGTTTTACAAATGTGGAGGAAAGTGTATTTACCGATCAGTGTTGTCGAGCGCGCTGTCCTGTCCGCGGATCTCTTCCAGAGTCATGATTATAATCCAAGTGAGCTCGAGATGAATCGTTAATAGAAGTTAGTAGTGTTCACACTGAGGTCCTGAGTTATTCTGAGGAACTCACCCGGACACGGTGGTTAAATACCGGATCAGCTGGGATTCTCGGCAGGGGCGGGGTTTCCCTGCCCGCCCTCTCGTGATTGGCTCAGCCCGCGTGATGACTGAAAGTCCCCAGTTCAGAACTGACCGTCCCACGTGGGGGCAGGAGGATTACACGGCGTTTTCAAGAAATTTCAAGAAGGTTGTCAACATCCAACATCACCATCGTGCACCCCCCCCCCCTCCCCGCTACCAGGCAGGCTTGTTTTCTTTAGGTTTCACTAAATGTGCAACAAGGCAGGGAGAGATAGGGCTCGCGGGGCAGCAGGCACCACAACATGCTTGATGTTTGTGCTGTTGTGTAATTGTTATGCACTCGTCAGACATGTGGCGTTTTAAGTCCGTTATAAAACACTGGGTGTATTTATACTGCAGTTGAAACGAGCCTTTCTTGGTACAGTATATCTTGCATACAGTGGCCGTATTGTAGTGCGCTCACGCACACACACACGCACACAAAAACAAAAACGAATGCATTTGTCACGGTATCAAGTTTTCACTGCCTTTTAAGGGATATGCTTGTGCGGTTGGACAAGGGAATTGCTTTTATCTCTCCGAAGAACAATGACATAGAGAACAGCTTGTTCTTGACGCACGCACGCACGTGCTGTTTTGAATAGAGGCCGTGCGTGATGGCCTGTCTTGGCGCGTGGCGATTTACTGCTGAGAACTGTGATATCAGAAAAAAAGACGCGCGTGCCACCTGCCTCATGTGCTGTTCAGGACGGGACCGCAAAGGGCGGAGAGAGGAGTGCGTGAGTGTGTGTGGGAGAGTGTGTGTGTGTATGTGTGTGTGTGTGTGTGTGGGGGGGGGGGGTGTGGGAGTGTAGGGATCATCACTTTAAGATATCTTTATCATCCCAATTATGTCCACGCGGTGCTTTTTATTAGACCCTATTGCACGTGCCAGTGTGTAAGGGCTGGCATGTGTTGTTTGTCCGTTAGTATTTTATTGTATAATAAGTTAACGTTTACTGCATGTTTATTGTTACTGATATTATATTTATAATATTTCAGAGGCGTGCTGATTAGAGCGTTGTCTGGGTTCTGTGAGCACTTCCGTAACAAAAGCTGAGCTGACGTCGCCACCTGGCGGAGACAGATGGAGGTGATTTTTCTCTCACATCACCATGACAGCGCTGAAGGATGCGTCACTGCGTCACAGTCACGAGCCCCCCCCCACCTCCCCCCTCAGCAGAGGAATCAATCCCACTACTTTAATGGTGACATAATGGGAGGTTCATCATCCTCCACAACAATCCTCTAATACGTTTCACTAATGTGACGTTTATTTCTGTGACTTAGAAAACTGCAAGTGACAAGAACCTCGATGAAACTCTTTTTTAATTTAAGAAAGTCTTTATTTATGCACCAGGACATATCTTATAGATATGGATTTAATCATTCCAGTTGATATTTACATTTCTTAACTTGCACTATATAGAATATATAAATCAGTGCTTGCTACAACATAAAACCGATCTAATCTCTCAGTAGATTCCAGGTCCTATGGACAAGGTCCAACACCATTTTAGATTTCACTGAATAACGATTAATATAAACATTTTATGTGACAAAAATGCATCACTGGTAAAAACAGGTCATTACATTTCTACAGCAACACTGAAAGAAGCATGTTTGTCTGGTCACACACACACAAACACACTACTAAAAACAATCAGTGTCCAAATCAGTTCATAATATTTTCTTTTTCTGTCTGAGACAATGAATCAAAGTACAGGAGCTGATCCAGGATCCTTGTTCCTTCTGGTTCCTAGGCTCAGTTATGGAATGATAACAAAAGAATCGACATGTTTGCAAGTATCGTCTAATAATGGCCAAATGTCCTGCAATGGCTAAAGTTCCAACGTTTTCAGGTACAACATTTACATTCTAAACACGGACAGAATGCAGGCTGGGCAATCTCCTCGACAACCGTGTGGGTTATTATGGGGTGGTAAAACGGGACCAGTCCAAAGCTGAATAGAGGTAAGATTATTTCATGATCATAATTATTGAACTGAATCTTTGTCTGAATGGACGGTTTGTTTTCCCTTTTTTCTCCCTGGTTGGGACCCGCCCCATTTCTATGACCACGCCCCTTTTGTTCGAAATGGCCAATCCCCTTTATCTATTATGACCCAACACTTTAGGCATCGTAAACATGCACCTATCCCCAAACCACGCCCATTTTACCTATGGCCCCACCCCTTTCCCAACCCCCACCTTTTACTCCTCAACAGTAAGCTCCTCCCCTCAGGCTGGCTCCGCCTACATCTCATCTGAGCGGTGTTGCTGCAGGATGACTGATGTGGGCTTCCTATCCAACCACCTCTCGTCTCCACCCGCCACCTCCAGCACCACCCGGCCCGCCCCCTCCCGTGGCCCCGCCCCCACTCCCTCCGGGGCGTGGCCCGTGCTCTGCTCCGCCTGCCCTGATTGGCCAGAGGGATTGGGGAAGTCAGCAGAGGAGTTGCCGTTGACGGCGGTCTCCGAGTCGGGTTGCTCCACCCTCTGGTAGTCGGGGGTGTGGTTCTGGCCGCCAGCGAACACAGACTTCACATTCTCCACAGTGGCCACGTACACAGGCTCCTCCACGTCCCCTGGCTCTGGGTAGGACACGCCCAGAGTCTCCTCCCCAGGGAAGGAGCGCAGTGTCCTGGACACAACTGAGGAGGCAGGACAGGGCTTGGTGAATGAACAGCAGCAGTGATGTACCCTGATGTGTGTGTGTGTGTGTGTGTGTGAGTGAGTGTGTGTGGTACTCACTGGAGGAGGGTGTGTACTGTTCTTTTTCAGGGTTCCTCCGAAACGGGTTGACGGAGGGGAAGATGATGAGACAGAAGGAGAGAAGGAACACCTGCAGGAGAAAAGCTCAGAGTGTTAGTGTGTGTGTCTGTGTGAGTGTGTGTGAGTGTGTGTGTGAGTGTGTGTGAGTGTGTGTACCATGATGCAGGTGCTGGTGGTGGAGGTCTTCATGGTAGACATCTTCATCAGAGACTGGAGTTTCTTCAATTGTTCTATCAGAGTCCTGCAGGAGAGAGAGAGCTTTATTCTAACAGCAGTGTTCTGGTGTTCTAACAGCAGTGTTCTAGTGTTCTAACAGCAGTGTTCTGGTGTTCTAACAGCAGTGTTCTAGTGTTCTAACAGCAGTGTTCTGGTGTTCTAACAGCAGTGTTCTAGTGTTCTAACAGCAGTGTTCTAACAGCAGTGTTCTAGTGTTCTAACAGCAGTGTTCTAGTGTTCTAACAGCAGTGTTCTAGTGTTCTAACAGCAGTGTTCTAACAGCAGTGTTCTAGTGTTCTAACAGCAGTGTTCTAACAGCAGTGTTCTAGTGTTCTAACAGCAGTGTTCTAGTGTTCTAACAGCAGTGTTCTAGTGTTCTAACAGCAGTGTTCTAGTGTTCTAACAGCAGTGTTCTAACAGCAGTGTTCTAACAGCAGTGTTCTAGTGGTCTAACAGCAGTGTTCTAGTGTTCTAACAGCAGTGTTCTAACAGCAGTGTTCTAACAGCAGTGTTCTAACAGCAGTGTTCTAACAGCAGTGTTCTAGTGTTCTAACAGCAGTGTTCTAACAGCAGTGTTCTAGTGTTCTAACAGCAGTGTTCTAGTGGTCTAACAGCAGTGTTCTAGTGTTCTAACAGCAGTGTTCTAGTGTTCTTACATGTTCTGTTTCTGGAGCTGGGTGACCTTCTTCTGTAACTCCAGGTTGTGGGCTGTGCACACGGCAACCCTGAACACACACACACACACACATACACAGACATACACACACACAGACATACACACACACAGACATACACAGACATACAGACACACACAGACATACACACACACAGACATACACACACACAGACATACACACACACAGACACACACAAACATACACACACACAGACACACACACACACAGACATACACAAACACACACACGGTTCAATTCAATCCTGAGGCTTCTTCACTTCTCCTGTATCTGATCACGTCTCTATTCTCTCTGTTTCATACTCTTAGATCCTTATCTCCATATTTGATAGGATTCTCTGTATCTTGTATTTGTATTTGAACCTGATACTCTGAGTGCTGTACTGCTGTACTGTACCTGCTGCTGTTGTAAGCTGCACTTTAAGTAAACAAGTAAAGGATGATCTGATGTGTGGACCTCACCTGTTCTCCAGTCCGTCCACATACACCTTCTTTTTCTTACGACTCTCCTGAGCAGACTGCTTGTTACGGATTTTCCTTCTCACCCTCTTCAGAGTCCTCTCCTCCGCCTGTGGGGGGGGGGGGGGGGGGTACCATGGTTACCATGATGAGGGTCATGTTACCATGGTAAGGGATATGTTACCAAGGTGAGTGGTGTTACCTTGGTGAGAGGCATGTGAGCTGGGATGGTCGCTCCTTCTTTATCCAGAAGTCTTTTCTCCTCTTCAGTGAGAACAATCTCCTTAAACTGGAACTGGAAACATGCAGAGAACATCCCTGTTAATCAGCAACTTGTCATTTTGATATCACACTCATAACTTGTAACATTTGTATTCCATGTTACCTGTATCATTTGCACTACTCGCATCATTTGTATTATTTGTAACATTTGTATTCCTTGTCTATATGTATCATATCTGCAGTGTATCTTTACATTGTATTCATTTTCATTTTATTAGTAGGCCACATTTATGTTCAATGTTTGCTCATTCCTGCCAAAGTAAATTCTATGTTTGTTTATCTTGCATAGCGTATAAACCCCCATTCTGATTCTGATTCTGATAACATTATATATTTTCTAATTATATTTTCAAATTACAGCGCAGTGGATCGATTTTAAGGGGGTACTATTCAGTGGTCACTGTTAGGTTGTGCTACAATACATATGGACATGATGAGCTGCATGGTCTGTGCTGGACATGCAATGTATTTATTCTTTAGCAGATAAATACTGTTCACTTTCATCACTGCATTTGTAAAATTCACATTACACTGGCCCTTAAAACCTTTAATTGGGCTGCGCTACACTACCGCCATCTGCTGGTGGACAATTATAACTGCACTTGTAATTCTCACTTCAAAGTCCATGTTGTTGCTGTGAGATGAGTCCTCGATGGACAGAGTGCAGTCTGGTTCACTGGAACATTCCTGATCCATCCCTTCACTGTACAGCTCATCTGGAACACACACACACACACACACACACACAGTCACACAACATGTGTTTACAGAGGTGGGGATCATCTCACATGCACTATAAAGATATTTGTGTAGAATCCATACATTAACACAAATGTCAGAATGCCCCAGCCCCCCCTCCAGCCCCCCAGCCCCCCCCCCCCCCCCCCCCCTAGCCCCCCAGGTCTCCCTCCAGGCCCTCACCCTACCCAGGTTTATGAACACGTCCTCGTCAGGTTTGTCCGCCCTCACGCTCTGCAGGGTGTCATCTGGACGGCCTCCCTGCAGCAGGGCGTAGCTGTGCTCTGTCTGCACAGCCTCGGCCCTCTCAGCCTGGGCCTCGCCTGCGCCCCGGGCCTGCTCAGAGAGCACTGAGGTGGGCTGGGAATGGCAGCCGGGGCTGGACGGAGGGTCGCTGCGCTGGGGACTGGGGCCAGAGCTGCTGTGGTCTGAGATACCACTGTCACTGCCTTGAGGAGAGAGAGACAAACAGGAGGCAGCCATGTTGTCTTCTCCATCCAGCAAGCTGGACAGGAAGTCTTCTGTGTCCAGACCACTCAGCATCTGCAAACATAGGGAGGGAGGGAGGGAGACAGGGAGGGAGGGAGACAGGGAGGGAGGGAGACAGGGAGGGAGGGAGACAGGGAGGGAGGGAAAACCTTAGCATGCTGCTCTGATAGTTCACATTGTGTCACTGAAAGTCAGCGTGTGGATGAATTCTGACCGTGTGGCCCTGGTTCTGAGACACAAGACAAACAGCTGTGGTGTTATGATGTATGTGTTTCATTAGGCAAATGTTAACAACATGGTGGAGTTTCCAAACCCAAACATTTCTGACAAAAATAATGTCAGATCTGTACTGATGCACAAGGGCCAAATCATTGGGGTTTAGAAATAAAAATAAGAATGTTTATTGGTCAATATAAACAAACCAACCGTAATGACCACTTAAACAATGAAATGCGTGAATTGTCATTTTTCATGTCACACTCATAACATTATATAGTGCAATGGAATACTTTTCAAGTGTCCCCATTGCGTTGCGCTACAATATTGCTCTCTAGTGGTTTAAAGTGAGAATTACAAGTGCAGTTCTCACCATCCAACACCAGATGGCGGTGGTGAAGCACAGCCCTATGGAAGGGGGTTTTAAGCGGTCTGTGATGCGAACGTTATAAACGCAGTGATAAAGTGAACAGTATTTATCTGTTATATTATTATTGTATTGTAATTATATAATTATAATTAAACATAGATAAATACAGTTACGTGTATTCATATACATCATTACGAACACTGACGTTTCATTTTCTTCCCCAACAGAAACAACTTCATGGAGGAACTTTACAAATTACACACTAATATGATTTATTTTGATAAAAATGTGTACATTCTATTTGGGTTTCTATTTGTTATATTTGCTATACTCAGTGCTATCAAGACTTCACAACATTATGTCCATTCAGTTGGAAATGTGAGAAAATACATCTAAAACAATTAGTCATTTTTTAGGACTTGGTTCCCCATAGACTCAATGTTAGAGCTGGATCTGCTAACTGTTTCTACCCTGGGGATTGTTGCATTAGATCTCATTCATCTGGATAGGTAGTATGGGTCATGTGATCTTAATGCCAATCAGTGCAAATTATTGCCAGGTGTGTTTCCCAAACAAGTGGTAGATTGTGAGCAGTCATAACTCATAGTTAGGTGTAGCTCAACACTTTAGAATATAAGATGAAAGATCAATATGTCACAGATTCAAATGGTTTTATTTATTTTATCAGTAGCTGGAATGACAGTGGTTCGAATGTCATGCCAAGCTGAAGTATTATTATTTTATTTTTTTACAAACATAAGATTTCATGTTATGGATGGGTATTAGGCATATATAAAACTCTGTGGTAATGTTGGCTCAATAGGTAAATATTTGTCTCATAACACATGCCGTTTACCTGGAACAACAAAGGTTAAAATCTCATGCAAGACTGAATTGTTATTTTTATTATGAATAAAACAAACATAACATTTCACCTTAGGGATGGGTATTTCTATTAAACCATAGACTTTACCTTAGGGATGGGTTTCTAGGACAATTAACAGACCCTGTGGCACTGTTAGCTCAGTAGATTAACATTAGGTTCATAATTCAGATCCTAGACAGACACAGGTTCGTATCTCATAACAAGTTAAACATTTGGCTCCTAACACATGACATTTACTTTGAAAGTCACAGATTCAAATCTCATGCCAAGCTGACTTTTTTTTTGTACAAACATAAGATTTCATGTTAGGGATGGGTATTAGGACAGATATAAAAACTTGTGGCACTGTTGGCTCAATAGGTAAGGTTCATCTCATGATAAGCTGTGTTAGTTTATATATTTTTAACTAAACATAATATTTCATGTTAGGGAAGGGTATTAGGCATGTGCAAAGCCCTGTGGCACTGCTGGCTCAATAGGTAAATATTTGGTTCAGGTGTCATGACATTTACCTGGAAAGACAAAAGTTCAAATCCCATGCCAAGCTCTTACTTTATATATTTTTTTACTAAACATAATATTTTATGTTAGGGAAGGGTATTAGGCATGTGCAAAGCCCTGTGGCATTGTTGGCTCAATAGGTAAATATTTGGTTCATGTACCATGACATTTATCTGGAAAGACAAAAGTTCAAATCCCATGTCAAGCTGTCTTATTTGTATTTTTTTATTTTTTATTAAACATAATATTTCATGTTAGGGAAGGGTATCAGGCATGTGCAAAGACCTGTGGCACTGTTGGCTCAATAGGTAAATATTTGGTTAATGTACCATGACATTTATCTGGAAAGACAAAGGTTTGAATCCCATGCCAAGCTGTGTTTTTTTTTTTTTTTTTTTACTAAACATAATATTTCATGTTAGGGATGGGTATTAGGCATGTGCAAAGCCCTGTGGCACTGCTGGCTCAATAGGTAAATATTTGGTTCAGGTATCATGACATTTACCTGGAAAAACACTGGTTCAAATATCATGCCACGCTGAATTTTTTCTTTTTTACACAAGATTTCAAATTATGAATCTGCATTAGAACTTGTTCAAACCTTTATGGCACTGTTGGCTCAATGGGTAAATATTTGGCTCATACTACATTACATTTACCTAGAGAGACAAGGGTTTGAATCTCATGCCAAGCTGAATTTATTTATTGACTTCTTTTAAATAGAACAAACCATAGACTTTACATTAAGGATGGGTTTATAGGACAGTCATGTCCTCTGTGGCACTGTTAGCTCAGTAGTTTAACATTTGGTTCATAATTGAGATTTTGCTGGAAAGACAAAGGTTCAAATCTCATGCCTTTTTTTTTTCTTTTTTTTTTTACAAACATGAGATTTCATTTTAGGGATGGGTATTAGGCATGTGCAAATCCCTGTGCCACTGTTGGCTCAATAGATAAATATTTGGTTAATGTATCATGACATTTACCTGGAAAGACACAGGTTCAAATCTCATGCCAGGCTAACATTTGTTAATGTTAAAGTTTACATAAAATTCTTGCAATAATTATAATAATTATTGTTATAATAATAACAATTATTATTATAATTATTATAATTATTAAACAAACATAAGATTTCACATTAGGAATGGGTATTTGCACATCTGTAATGCTCTGTGGCATTGTTAGCTCAACAGTTAAGCTCTTGACACTTGTGCAATGACCTTTAACGTGGTGAACACAGGTTCAAACCTCAAGGAAAGCTGTTCAATTTTTGAATTATTTATTTTATTTGCTGGAAAGACAAAGGTTCAATGGTCATGCTAGGCTTCAATTGTGTTTTTCACTTAGATCCTTCAGGACAGTGACCCTCAAAGACAAGAATTGTCCGGATGTTTGGCAGGAAGTCAAATGGCTGAATGGTTAAGGTGCTGGACTAGCACTTGGAAGTCGTGGGTTCGAATCCTGCCAGAGGCAGAAAGACAATGTGTCCTTGGGCAAGACACATCACCATATCAACCTAACACGGCTGTGTCCTGGGGCAAGACACTTCACCATATCAACCCTACAGGAATGTGTCCTTGGGCAAGGCACTTCACCCTATCAATCATGCAAAGATGTGTCCTTGGGGCAAGACACTTCGACCTAAGATGGCTGCAGGTGATGAGATTGGCTGCTCGTGGGTCTGATTTCCCCCAGAGGCAGCGTGACGGTGTGTCCTTGGGCAAGACACATCCCCGGGTTGAGACAAGTGAGGATAAGGAGACAAGCATGGTCGGTGAGAGGAGGTGGAGGAAGGAGGTGATGGAAGCTGGAGAGGATGAATCGCGCGAATGGAGAGAGGCAGATATCAGAAAGATGATAACAACCTGCAAGAAAACTTTTTTATTAAATTTCATGTTTTTAAAGCATTAAAACCACTTTTCTCCACTTTTCCTCTCCTCTCCTCTCTCTTCCACCTCCTCTCCCATCCTCCACACACTCGCTGTGTGTTGTACTTACTGAGCATGTGTACATACTCCATATTGAGTATCTGAGAACATGCCCATCACCCACATTCTTACATGTGGGTTGTCACCTTTGCCCCAGAGGTGACACATGTACTCTCATGCCTTGGCTGGGATTTGAACCCACGTTCTCCGCATGGAAGGAAGGAATCCTACCACTGAACCACCAGAGCTGTACATCTTTAACGTGTTGGAACTATATGTTGTACCTCTGTGAGTGTGTCAAAGTTCTGTTGTAGACAAAATCTATTGCACTCATGTGTGAGACCCTTTGGATATCATATATGAACTTGGAGCTCCAGCTGAGATTTGATCCCAGGTTCTCCACATGGCAGGAATTATTCCTACCACTGAACCACCAGAGCTGTACATCTTCAACTGTTTGGAACTATATGTTGTACCTCTGTTAGTGTAATTATTTGTGTTGAAATTTTGTTGTAGACAAAACTTAGTTTCCATGTGTATTTGCAGCTTTGGCTTAGATTCGAACACAGGTCCTCCACACAGTAGGTAGGACTCCTACCACTGAACCACCAGAGCTGTGCGTCTTTCACTGTGTGGAACTACATGTTGTATGTCTGTGAGTGTGTTGAAGTTTAATTGTAGACAAAAGCTGGTGTTTTAGGAATTACTGATGTATTCATTTCTGAAGCCTTGGTTGTGAATTGAACCCAGGTTCTCCACATGATAGGAAGGAATCCTACCACTGCACCACCAGATTCTCACAGCTCCAAATGTGTGGAACATTGTGTTGTACGTCTTTGAGTGTTCCATTGTAGACAAATGCAAAGACTCGTATGTCTAACTAATAGGAAAACAAGGTATGGCTGGGATTTGAACCTAGGTTCTCCACACAGTAGTAAGGAATTATACCACTGAACCACCAGAGATGTATAGCACTTTAAAGTAGAATCCTTTATTCTACATTCACATTCAAATAAATGTAACGCATGCATCCATGATTGCTCCCACTTACATCTTGTTCAGAAAGCCAATCCTCCATTAGATCGTTTCCGTTTGGTAAGAACGTGTCAGCCGCGCTGGTATCGCCGTCCTGGAACAGTAATCCCAGAAGATCCGCTGCGTCCATATTCGGTAGATCATCGGTGCTGATGGACATCTGGGCAGAACCACAAATGTGTGTGCTGTTGTTGTTTAGATACCGACATTCTACTCAACTATTAACACCCCAGTCGCTAGCAACACACAACATCTAAGAGCATTGTAAGTATTGAGAGTTGAAATGAGAGTTTACTCGTGTATTATTATTATTATATTATTATTATTCGGCCAACAACATTATGACGTCATATACACCCTGGGGACACACCCACACTGCTTCATATAAACAAACGTGAGGATATTCAAAACAAACGTCTTATTTCGTATTTATTTTATCTGGGTTAACTGCTCTGTATGAACACATGCGGGATTATTATTATTTCAATGAACACAAGTAGACTATAATGAACTAATATCTGATTATTACTTTATATCGTGTTGACAGATGAATCCGAATGATTCTGTTTTAGCCAGGGAAGAACATATGAGCTGACGTGGATCTACATCCTAAAATTATCTAGATAATGATAATACATCTGATATACCAATAAACACAACAACACTTAGTTATTGTTCCTTAAAGGGCGTGGTTGTCAACGAGAACCCGGACCACACACCCGTTTAATGCATATTTTTTTCATAATTATTGTAGTAATTAGTATTTGATACTCATACCTTTTACGTTAAATTTGACTCCAGATAGAAAATCATTCGTGTGACTGGTTTCCAAGGAATGTGTGGTACTTCCCGTTAACCAAAACCTGATGAAATCACCTTCCAACAAGACAGAAAGTGCGTCACCACGTACGGACGTTTCCGCTTCCGCAGTGTACGTAAAATGTATCTGGGATAGGTAGTCATTCCCATAAAAACTTAAAAGGGCTTCAGCCCCCCCAAAACAGGGCTAACGACGCCCCTGCTTGAAGGCTTAAACAAATGTCTTTATTTAAAGATAACTTACTTATAAATAAACATTCCAGGACACAGTTCACAGCTTGACTACAACAAATAAACACCCAAAGAGTATATCATTATTTAGTATTTTAATTCATATTTTAAATAGGAAATGTGAGAAAATAAATCTAAAACAATTAGTCATTTTTTAGGACTTGGTTCCCCATAGACTCAATGTTAGAGCTGGATCTGCTAACTGTTTCTATCCTGGGGATTGTTGCATTAGATCTCATTCATCTGGATAGGTAGTATGGGTCATGTGATCTTAATGCCAATCAGTGCAAATGATTGCCAGGTGTATTTTACAAACAAGCGGGAGATCGTGAGCAGTCATAACTCATAGTTAGGTGTAGCTCAACACTTTAGAATATAAGATGAAAGATCCATATGTCACAGATTCAAATGGTTTTATTTATTTTATCAGTAGCTGGAAAGACAGTGGTTCGAATGTCATGCCAAGCTGAATTATAATAATATATATTTTTTTTTTACAAACATAAGATTTCCTGTTAAGGATGGGTAATTGTGTTTCCTCTCCTTGTAGCTGAGCTGAACATCATCGCTCCCATCATCTCCAAATTCTTCCTGGCCTCCTACGCTCTCATCAACTTCTCTGTTTCACGCCTCATTGGCTAACTCCCCTGGTGAGTCTCTCTGATTGGCTGACACGGTCTCAGCCTGTTTACAGTTAGGATATTTCAGGATAAAAGTCTTGTGGGGGTTGCCCATCGTTCCTGTGCCCGTCTACAGGGTGGCGTCCCAGCTTCAAGTACTTCAATAAGTGGGTGTCGCTGGCGGGCGCCGTGCTGTGCTGCGGAATTCTCACTGCCTAAACTAACACCAACAGCCACAGTGTTGGGTTATTTTCGAGTGCGGTGTGATTTGCCTGTTGGCAGATGATCTCCTGTCCTCCAATGAGAAGCCTCCGCTGGGGACTCAGGATGTGGTGATGTCGGTCATCATAGAGAAGGACTCTGACATCGATTCTTACCCCTCCAAGACCGCTAGCACCCAGGCCTGGCCGCTCATTCTCCTAGGTGAGTTCACAGGAAGGCTGCACACTCCTTGCCTATAGAGCAGGGGTCTCCGATCCTGGTCCTCAAGGGCCGCTGTCCTGAACCATCTAAAACCTTCAGGACAGCGGCCCTCGAGGACCAGGATTGGAGACCCCTGCTATAGAGGATATGAGTTAATCCGTTCTGTATGTTTTTAACAGAGACAAAGAGCAGCTCTGTACCCCTCAGCCTGACAGACCAGCGTCTCCTGGAGGCCAGTGGACAGTTCAAGAAGAAACAAAGCAAAGGCACCATTGATGTCTGGTGGCTGTTTGACGACGGAGGTGTGTGACTGACCTGAGGGATGGCTGCCTTAATGAGAAGTGGGTCTTAACCAATCAACAATGACTTTGTGCTGAACGTGTGCAGGTTTGACGCTGCTCATTCCATACCTGCTGACCAATAAGAAGAAGTGGAAGGATTGTAAGATCCGCCTTTTCATTGGTGGGAAGCTCAACCGCATCGACCGCGATCGCAGAGCGTGAGTGACGACCAGACAGTTGACAACGACAACAGTCAAAGAAGACTCTGAAGATGCTTTTCTTTGCCTCCCAACAGAATGGCCGCTCTGCTAACCAAGTTTAGGATCGACTTCTCTGACATTAACGTGTTGGGAGACATCAACACCAAACCCAAAAAACACAAGTAAGATTTCGGATTTCAGATGTCGATGTCATTTCATGATATGATATTAAGATGCGTGTGTGTGTGTGTGTGTGTGTCAGTGTGCTGAGCTTTGAGGAGATGATGGATCCGTTCAGGCTTAGAGAGGAAGACATGGAACAGGAGGCAGCAGAGAGACTGAAGGCTCAGGAACCTTGGAGGATCACAGACAACGAGCTGGAACTATACAAGGCCAAGGTTCACTCACACATTCACACACACACCAAGCAGCACCAATATCTGGTTAGAGCAAACCTAAATAATCCATGAGATGACATAACATGGTGTGGATTATACTATGCCTGTTTATCAGGATCTACTAAAGGCCCAGTGAATATGAAAAATGAGGGACAAGGACTCTTGCTCTTGAGAGATTCTGAGTGTTTGTATGCTGTGGTTTCTGTTCCACAGACTAACAGACAGATAAGACTGAATGAACTGCTCAAAGAGTATTCCAGCACAGCTAAACTCATCGTCATGTGAGTACTGTCATGAGAACCTGCTTGCTGGTATAAATCGATGGCATGCATTTGTTGCACTCACTATCTCTCTTTCTGTCTGTCTCTCTACCTGTCTGTCTTTCTGTCTGCCCACTCCCAGGAGCATGCCCTTGGCCAGAAAGGGGACTGTGTCCAGCGCTTTGTACATGTGCTGGTTGGAGACGCTGTCTAAGGACCTGCCTCCTCTCCTCCTCGTCCGTGGGAACCACCAGAGTGTCCTCACCTTTTACTCATAACACACTCATAACGTTTCAACAAAGAACTGTACCATTTGTGACTTTCTGTAACATTACACTTGAATTCTTTTTATTTGATTTGTTCTCTTAACTTTAGAGAGTAATCCTCTTTCTCTGGGCTTTAAGGACAGTGTTTCCTGCTGTGTAATGTTGTCAACCACTGTGTACACTGCAACTACACATCAGTAATTGCATGCTGAGAGAGCAATAAAAAGGCTACTTGTCACTAATAATTGTAATAAATGTAATGGATGACAAGTGATTCATGAGTAGCATGATGCTCTATACCAGAATGAATTAAGAGAATGTTTGAAATACACCTGATATTAATCAGATTCTACATATCCTGGTATTCTTTTTTAAATTAATGTGTTTCTTTTAGATTGATTTTTTTTTTTTATATGTTTCTGTTGTCTTTAAATGGTACACGGAAAAGTACTTCTTGTAGTCTACCTTAACCTTATTTTGTAAATTTTGAAATTAAACTCGTGAAAATAAAAGGGGTGCTATTCAAAAACCACCATTGAGTTGCTTTAATCTAGTGGTTTAATATGAGAATTTCAAGTGTAGTTCCTCCACCAAGTGTAAGTTGTGACCCAAAAGACCTACTCATTTAAAATACAGCGTCTTGACTCTAAGATCAGTGATACCTTAACAACCCCAGTGGTTCAGAAACTGTCAGTATTTCAAATCAAGACCAGATTCAGAGAGTCATGACGTGCAAGATGAAGACGCCCGGAGAAAAGGGCTATTAACAGCACTCCCGATGGCTCACAAGGGAAGACTTCTGCTTCAGATACCAGAGATCGCTGGTTCAAATCTTGGTTATTGCCTGTTCCCAAATTTAAAGCACTGTTTAGTGACGTGCAAAATAAAGACGCCCGGAGAAGATGTCTGTCAACAGCAGTCCCAATGGCTCACATGGGAAGGATGCTGCCTCAGATACCAGAAGTTGCTGGTTCAAGTCCTGGCTATTGCACTTCCCAAATTTTAAAGCAGTGTCATAGTATGTATGATAAAGACGCCCGGAGAAGATATCTATCAACAGCAGTCCCAATGGCTCACATGGGAAGGATGCTGCCTCAGATACCAGAAGTTGCTGGTTCAAGTCCTGGCTATTGCACTTCCCAAATTTTTAAGCACAGAGTGTCATAGTATGTATGATAAAGACGCCCGGAGAAGATATCTATCAACAGCAGTCCCAATGGCTCACATGGGAAGGATGCTGCCTCAGATACCAGAAGTTGCTGGTTCAAGTCCTGGCTATTGCACTTCCCAAATTTTAAAGCAGAGTGTCATAGTATGTATGATAAAGACGCCCGGAGAAGATATCTATCAACAGCGGTCCCAATGGCTCACTTGGGAAGGATGCTGCCTCAGATACCAGAAGTTGCTGGTTCAAGTCCTGGCTATTGCACTTCCCAAATTTTAAAGCACAGAGTGTCATAGTATGTATGATAAAGACGCCCGGAGAAAGTGTCTGATTGCGAAGGGCATCGGTGGCGCGGAGGATTGGTGGTGTGACAATGAAGGCTCGCCGGGTAGTCGGAGTCACATCCACAGATCAAACCTCGGTCACGGGTGCTCCTAGCCGTCTCCGCCACAGGAGGCAGGGGGGGGGGCAAACTCCCCCCCCGGTTGGTTACGACTCCTACAATAAGGGGTTATGGAACAGCAGAGAAGAAACGCAGGGACTTTTACCCAAATATTTTCTCGTCCTTGATTTTTCTGTGTTTCTGTAGCCGGCCGGCGAGGCAGCCGAATTTTCGAGTCATTTCCCACTTGTAGAGGTCAAGGGGGTGGGGCTACAGGGGTCAAGTGGGAGTGGTCATAGCACAAAGGGGAGGAGTAAGACAGCCAGCCAGTGTTCAGGAGCTCCTCCACTGGTGCTGTAATGAACTGCCTGCCCAAGACAATCATTTCATTCTTAACATGAAGCTTTGCAGAATGGAACGATGAGCTGGGTGAAGCTTCACTGTAGATCCTAGTTAATCTTTCCAACACTCCAACCACCAGTCTAAGAGAAACTTAAGAGGTTTGACTGTGAAATCAATCAGACCCTTCCAGCCTTTTCTTAGAATCTGATGTTGGATTGACAGATTTGTTTCTCACGTTTCGTCCTTCCGTCACTCGTGAACAAGACCCCGAGATACTTGAACAGTGATGATGATGCAGTGATGCAGTCTCTGTACCGGACTGTCGTGGTGAAGAAGGAGCTGAGCCGCAAGGCAAAGCTCTCGATTTACCGCTCAATCTACATTCCTACTCTCACCTATGGTCATGAGCTTTGGGTCATGACCGAAAGGACAAGATCGCGGATACAAGCGGTCGAAATGAGTTTCCTCCGCAGGGTGGCCGGGCGCTCCCTTAGAGATAGGGTGAGGAGCTCTGTCACACGGGAGGAGCTCGGAGTAGAACCGCTACTCCTCCACGTCGAGAGGAGCCAGTTGAGGTGGCTCGGGCATCTGTTTAGGATGCCTCCTGGACGCCTCCCCCGGGAGGTGTTCCAGGCATGGCCCACCGGGAGGCGGCCCCGGGGAAGACCTAGGACACGCTGGAGGGACTATGTCTCTCGGCTGGCCTTGGAAGCCCTCGGGATCCCCCCGGAGGAGCTGGAGGAGGTGTGTGTGGTGAGGGAAGTCTGGGCTTCCCTGCTCAGACTGCTGCCCCCGCGACCCGGCCCCGGATAAGCGGAAGATAATGGATGGATGGATTTGTTTCTGACATCACCATTGCAGGGACACCCCTAGACCGCCATATCAGACTAATTCGGAGGAATCCAGTCAGGTGAAGCTTTGCTCCCAGTTGTCCCCAGGCAACTTCCCTGCATGACTTCTTGTGGCAGAAGAGCAATTACAACATATATTAACAGACAGATCGACTTTACCTCCATCAGCATGTGGTACACAGCTGTCAAGGACAAGAGAAGACTAAAAGTGTGATTTGGCATCCTCATTTTCCACCATTTTTAATACACAAGAGGACATCATGACACATAAAACATACATTATTGTGTGGACTATGTAGAACAGCAGACAGATGAGTTATTCAGAACTAACAAGGTTTACGTTTCTTACCAAATCGGCCACATGAAGTACAACAAAAGATGGTAAACAGTCTTACTAATATTAGTTACACTGAAGGCTGAAAAATATCCCATAATTATGACATTAGTCGTCCAAACAAATGCTTTTTTAATGTTAAAATTGTCTTTGTTGAAGATTGTCACCGTTTTCGATTAGAAGTGGTCAATCTAACTCAACACAGCTGCAAAGGATGACTGATGATGAGGGACCATTCAATAGGGCAGCACATCACCGTATATTCTACAGGACCACTTTTTCCAGCTACACCAATCAGAAAGAATATGTAAATTAGACGGCACATAACCTTATTTTCTACTGGACCACCTTACACAAACTTAACCAATGAGAGGGAATATGCAAATTGCACGGCACATTACCGTAAATTTTACTTTAGTGAAGTTCCTCTCAGATATGCTGTTTAATGTGGGACTAGGCTGCTTGTGGCAGCACATTTACACCCACAACAAAGTCGTAAAGATAAACATCTAAGCGGTGTAAAAGGTTATTTTCCCCTGAATGTTCCAGGACATTTGACTATAAAAAAAAAGATATCTTGAAACCACAAGCATATACAAATTCACTTGGAAAAGAGAACAGTTTAATACAATTATGAATTATTCAATACACCAGATATATTATACACTTACAAAGTAACAATATATAAAAGTAAGTGCTTAGGAGATGTATTGTAGCGGTAGGTTAGCAGGTATGTAGCAGAATCTTTAACCATCGTTTAGGGTTCAATCACTAACTATCTCTACAGATTGCACAGATCCATCTTGACAGAGTTCATCCCAGGATCTGAGCACCATCCAGCCTCAACACCAGTCTGCATGTTGGAGAGCAGATCTGGAACTGTTCCTTAGTATAGAACTTTTTAAGAGAATAGTTTTGCCTTCTGTCCTCAGCTAACAACAGTAGCATTGCTAACAGTAGCATAGCTTGCTGTTAAAAATGAAGACATACATTAAACAATGCCAACGTGTTACCTGCTTTAATTCAGATGTGGCCACATGCTCCATGTACCGCAGTAGAAATAGTCTTATTCATCTAAGACGCTTCAAGCTGCTTCGCCTGATCTCAGATGGCTTCAATTAACTCCTAATGAGCTGCTGCTTCTGGAAGGTAGACAAAAAACACCAACATCGAAAGATTAGAAGTCATCCGCTTTATTTCCTTAACGCCAAACAATATTACATAACCAGAGAGGATAAATCATAGCCAAACATCTACGTAAAAATAAAGATATTTCAGTCCTGAGATCGACAAAAAGAAACAAACAGTTATGGTACCCGGAAGAAGGAAGAGAAGTAGTAATTAAAGGGGAGGAGCAGAGGGGAGGGGTGAGGACAGGGGACATATTACAATTCCCCTCCTCCCAAAAAGCAAGGTATTCTTTACACGCATGTCATCCTGAGGACACAATCAAACATAAATAACACACTGCAAGGACTACAATAAGAGATACCTTCTTAGATTTCCATTTCCATATATATTATTTTCTCAAGGCACCAGCAGACTGTAGCAGCTTCGGTGCGCTGGAGATCATTCTGGAACATTCGGAATGCCACATAAAAAAAGAAAAACATCAATAAATAATATCCTAAATCAATAAATCCCCAGACTTTTTTGTGTTTTTGGATTGGATATAGCAAAGACTATAGGAACCTGGAATAGTGACCAGCTACCATTTGTTAAGCTTCAGTCTACAGCCTGATTACATTTGTAAATTAGTTAGTGACTTGGTGATGTGACGAGTATCTAAAATAAAATAACTAAATAACAGCACTGGTTCATTTCAAATGCAGTGATATTCCCACACCGACACACTCTGGATCAGCACTGTGCTACCTCTACGGGCCCAAAAACATCAACATTCGAAAGCCCGACCCGGATATTGTGCAATACATCTAATAATAAGGCTAGTGGGATCAACTGTCCAATCCTCCTAAGTTGGACTGTGTCGACTATGATAAGATCTCCATCTGGTTGAGAGAGAGCGGGTGGGGGACTCCGGGGGGCCTCAGGGGCTCCATGGACAGCCAAGGGACGAGCCTGTGTAACGAGCCTGTGTAACAAGCCTGAGTAACTAGCCTGTGTAATGAGCCTGTGTAACGAGCCTGTGTAACGAGCCTGTGTAACGAGCCTGTGTAACGAGCCTGTGTAAGGAGCCTGTGTAACCAGCCTGTGTAACCAGCCTGTGTAACCAGCCTGTGAGCCTGTACAGCAGGGAGGGGGACAGAAGCGCTCTGGTATCTGCATGCGCTCCTCTTAAGGTTAGGGTTCCACTGAGGGAACAGCTGTCCTCTTCTTCCTCTTCCCCTGACCCAGTCCCTCTGCCCTGGGGAAGAGCTAGAACTGCCCTCAGCCAACATGCCAGGTGACATGAGGGACTGGAGGAGGGGGAGTTCAGTTCAATCCAGCAGAAAACAAATCCCTTCCATCAAACGCAGCACGGCTTTCAGGAGGGGAATCTGGATGGCTGGCTGGCCTCCACCCCTCCTCCCCCCCCACCTCCACCCTGAGCCTCTAACCCAGTCCTAACCCTGGCTTGTTTAAGCACCGCTGAACCCTGCTGGCTCTTGCTGAGTGTCATAGTATGTATGATGAAGACGGCCGGAGAAAGTGTCTGATTACGAAGGGCATCGGTGGTGCTTCAGCCCCCCCAAAACAGGGCTAACGACGGCCCTGCTAGAAGGCTTAAACAAATGTCTTTATTTAAAGATAACCTACTTATAAATAAACATTCCAGGACACAGTTCACAGCTAGACTACAACAAATAAACACCCAAGAGTATTCCATTATTTAGTATTTTAATTCATATTTTAAATAGGAAAGAGTTCTAGGTTTAACTGACAGATTAGCGTGTAAAAAAATAAACTCACCTGATTTAATATCTGAGGTAACAAACTGTCAGGCACCTGTATGGGCAGGAAGGCAATCTGAGAGTAACTAATCAACATTATTGATCGTTTTCTACACTTGCTTGCACTTGCTTCTACTCTTTGATGAGCATTGATAACATTTACATTACATTTACATTTACTCATTTAGCAGATGTTCTTATCCAGAGCGACTTATAGCAAGTACAGGGACATTCCCCCTGATAAACAGTAGCCCCTATATCTGATCAAACTCCATTAGTTATTCGTTTATGGTGAAGGAAACCTGCAGGATATACAATAGATACAATCATTACAAAGTACAATCATCGTGTCTATTGGGGGGAAATGAACAAAGGCATTTGAGGAAAAAGTGTGATTGTAATATTTGAGCTGGGAAACATCGTAAGGGGAGTAAGGGGAGAGGACAGAGGGCGAGGGAGGTAGGGGAGAGGAGAGAGGGTGATAGGGGAGAGGGTGAGGGAGGTAGGGGAGAGGAGAGAGGGTGATAGGGGAGAGGGTGAGGGAGGTAGGGGAGAGGAGAGAGGGTGATAGGGGAGAGGGTGAGGGAGGTAGGGGAGAGAGGGTGAGGGAGGTAGGGGAGAGAAGAGAGAGTGAGGGAGGTAGGGGAGAGGAGAGAGGGTGAGGGAGGTAGGGGAGAGAAAAGAGAGTGAGGGAGGTAGGGGAGAGGAGAGAGGGAGATAGGGGAGATAGGAGAGAGGGTGAGAGACGTAGGGGAGAGGAGAGAGGGTGAGGGAGGTAGGGGAGAGGAGAGAGGGTGATAGGGGAGAGGGTGAGGGAGGAAGGTAGAGAGGACCTATGCCTGATTCTTGTATGATGCTACAACATTGCTCACTAAGGCTGGTGGGAACTTGGTGCTGGTTCGCCGCTTGGTAATAAGTATTCATATATGCGTGTGGCGCTTATAAGGAAAAACGTGGTTGCAAGCTATTGGCCACGTCATCTTTCGTAATCCTAATTAATATCGCTTTTACCCCCGTTTACATTCCAAACAAACAGTCTGCGCAGGTCAGATGACTCAAGCAAACCACAAACCCACAAATAACTTTCATCAAGGTCTCTTTGATTCGCTGTCGGGGGCATGCCTGTGTGTGTGTGTGTCTACCCTACACGGTTACAGAATCAGGCAGAGCTTAGACGTGTGCCTCAGACTCCGGTACGCCCTCAGCCGGTCCTTTTTGCCGCCGCTGGCTGTCACCATGTGCGTGACCACAGGCATGCTGTCCACCGCTCGCCGCTTGTGCGCTCGGTGCAGCAGGATCCGGTAAACCCCGGTGATGGAGCTTCGACCGTCCTTCCCTTGGTTGTTGAGGATGTGTTCGGAGGTGATGCCCAGGTTTAGCAGCGCCGTCCTCACCTCCACCTCCTCCTCCTCGAGCTCGGCCGCCTCGCTCTCCGCCAGGTAGGACGGCTCCAGCCGGAAAGGCTCCATGGCTCGGGGGAAGTCCACGGGCAGCAGCCAGTTACAGGCCATCATGTCCTCCACGCTGCAGCGGTCAGACGGCTGTGGTTGAAGGATGGCCTGGATGAGCCGCTGGCAGGCTTCTGGAACCCAGGGGGGGATGAGGTAAGCTCCGTCCAGGATGCAGCGCTTCAGCTTGGCCACCGTCTCGGCCCGGAACGGCATGGTCCCTGTCACCATGAAGAACAGCATGACGCCCAGCGCCCACACGTCCACGAACACGCCCAGGTAGCGTTCGTCACGGAACAGTTCCGGGGCGGCGTAGGGAGGCGAGCCACAGAAGGTGTTGAGGGTCTCGTCTCGCCGGCTCAGAGTGCTGAAGCCAAAGTCCCCCACCTTGACGCAGGTGCTGCAGGTGTAGAACACGTTCTCTGCCTTCAGGTCCCGGTGGATGATGCTGTTGTCGTGCTGGAAGACACAAAACGCAAAACAAGACTCAAGATCAAAAAGTCAAACGTAAACCTAAGCTTTTTTTTTTAAAATCTAAGTCCCGTTTATGTTCTTTGTCTGCTCCATCCTTCCACACTGTGATTGTATAACTTGCATGGTGAATACAAAAATAATTCTGATTCTGATTTTCAAACGTGTTGACACTTGGAAACCACAGGAGGGCGATAGAGAGTCAGACAAAGGCAATAACCTCAGCCAATCCCTTCCATTCCATATCCTTCTCTGTTTTACTCTCTTCTTTAAGGGTTGATAGGAGGACATGAGGGGAGGGGGAGAGGGAGGGGGAGAGGGTCATGAAGGGAGGGAGAGGGAGGGGGAGAGGGAGGGGGAGAGGGTAATGAAGGGAGGGAGAGAGAGGGGGAGAGGGAGGGCTGACCATGTGCTTGACAGCTGACAGGATCTGGGAGAAGACCATCTTGCTGTCGATGTCAGACAGTTTTCCCTCGGAGGTGATCTTGGAGTAGAGCTCCCCTCCACCTGCATACTCCATCACCAGGTGTAACCGTGACAACGTCTCCACCACCTTAAGGGGGGGGGATACAGGGGTGTTCAGCGATGCGAGGACGTCGTACGGAAGACCTTCCAAACTGTGTGTGTGTGTGTGTGTGTGTGGTACCTCGTAGAGCCGTATGATGTTGGGGTGGTGCAGTCTCTCCATGCTGGAGATCTCTCTGGACAGCAGCCTCTGGGTTTTCTGGTCCAGCTTGGTCTTATCCAGGATCTTGATGGCCACCTTGTCTGGAGGGAGGGAGCGAGTTTTGACATACTTGTATTTTTCATTGTTTTATATATATAGTGCACTACTCATATTTAAAAAGACTTTTGTAAAATATGTGTTTTTCAGATTATTATTTTTTGCCACCAAATACAGATTAGAGTATGGCTTTAAAATATTTGAGGTAGAAAGTACAGATATTAATATACATTTAAGGAGTGAAATTAAAAAGTTAAAAAGTCGACTGAAAGCACAGAAACAAAGTATTTGCACTTTGCTGTTCCCCATCTATCCATCTGACATGTGAAAACACAGGAAATCCAACCCTGAAGCTACTGGTCCTTGAAGATGATTGGAGGATTAGCGGTGCTTTAAGAAGCCATTCCTCTGATTTAATCATCCTGTAGAAACCATGACTGCTGCTCACATTTACACCACAAACACTACACTGTTTCATAATATTGTTTCAGTTTTAAACACAAATTTGTTTCTCTGACAACACAATCTGAATACTTGTTTCTCTGACAACTCAAACCTTGCAGTAGTTTTAAAGGTGAAGCTCCGCTAATCAAGGACAAACGCTCCATTAAATGCATCGCTTATGTGCGTGTCTTTTGAAAGTGAGACAATATTGAGTAACAGAATCCTGAGCTGATCTGTCGTGCTGAGTGCTGTGTGATTGTGCGTCGACTTGCATTATTGAAGCTGGGGTTAGTGTAGGTTTCCCTGTCTCACCCCGGCGTTCTGAGAGCACATTCAAAATGCAACACAGCCCTTTCAGTTTTTGCTAAGCCTGGCAACAGACACACACACTCACTACACACACACTACACACACATCCTTTGATGAGGAATGCAACATTTCCAGCTGTCGTTAGGGAAACGACAAACACCTAATCTGTTTTCAACAGGTAGACAGACAGCAGCGCTTACACAAGCACAGAGGTGACAGACAGGTAGACAGACAGGTATAAAACAGGTAGACAGACAGGTATAAAACAGGTAGACAGACGGGTAAAAAAACAGGTAGACAGACAGGTAAAAAATAGGTAGACAGACAGTTCACCTTTGGTGAGTGCGTGGATGCCCAGTTTGACGTGGGAGAAGTTTCCAGAACCTATTTCTCCACGGACCTTGTAGAAGCCGATCCTCCGACCCACAGTCAGCTCTCGTACCACCCTGATACACACACACACACAAACAAACACACACACTTAGAACAGTGACAGGAAGTTTGGTGCTCCTCTGCTGTGGCTGTCAGTGCAGATAGACCCCCCCCCTCCCCCCCGACACACACACACACCCCCCCAGTCACCTGTCATCTTGACACATGTCGAGGTTCAGCCTCTCCAGAGGGGTGAGGCGGCGGGCGGGGGCGCCCTCGTCATCCGTGTTGATGTCAGAGCTGTCCTGCCGGCTCCATCGAGGCCCCCTTGGACCCCCCGCGCCCCCCAACGCTGCCCCCCCCTCCTCCTGGCCCGTCAGAGGGCAGACGGCTGTCATCCTTCCCAGGTCGCCCCGGGCGACAGCACCTTAGCTCATGCTGAAAGGAGAGCGCCACCTGCAGGCCGGAGAAACGCACAGCAGAGGAGGCATGAGGATCCGCACAATCACCCAGAAACCATGACATAATCACCCCCCTCCCCACCCCCCACCCACAGCTCTGACCACACCCCCCTTTTCTCAGTGTCCATCTGGCCCTAAGAACTGGAGAGCCCTGCTTTAATTGGCTCTTTGATTCCCTGGTTTATAAATAGATCAGAGGTTGGGAAGAAGGAGGAGGAGGAGGAGGAGGGGAGACAGGGTTGAAGATGTTGGCTCCCCTCTCCCCCTCTCTCCCCCTCTCTCCCCCTCTCTCCCCCTCTCTCCCCCTCTCTCTCCCCCTCTCTCCCCCTCTCTCCCCCTCTCTCCCCCTCTCTCCCCCTCTCCCCCTCTCCCAGCTTCTTGAAGGAGAGCTTCAGGGATGTGGTCACTCCTGTTCCCTGGCAGAGAGAGAAGCAGAAAGTGTCTTACACTGTGGTGTGCTGCTCCATGCTGTCCCAGTGTGTCAGACCAAGCCCTGAGAAGACAATACAAAGTCAGACTCCACCACCCTGCCCTAACCCCCCCCCCCCCATCACTGTGTGTCTGTCGGTCTGCACATGTGTGTCTCTGTCTGTCTGCACATGTGTGTGTCTGTCTGCACATGTGTATGTCTGCACATGTGTGTGTCTGTCTCCACATGTGTGTGTGTGTCTGTCTGCACATGTGTGTGTCTGTCTCCACGTGTGTGTGTGTGTGTCTGTCTCCACATGTGTGTGTGTGTGTGTGTCTCCACATGTGTGTGTGTGTGTGTCTGTCTCCACATGTGTGTGTGTGTGTGTGTGTGTCTGTCTCCACATGTGTCTGCCCTCCGGAAGCAGATCTCTGGCGTTCTAACGAAGCCCCTGGAGACACAGACGCACAAAGATGTCTTGAAGAAGATTTTGCATTGTCAGCCACTGTCCTCAGACAGGAACCTGAGGAGTGTGTGTGTGTTGCATTTGAGGAGTCAACACCTTCCTCAGACCTAACCCACACTTTCTTGTACTGTCTACAATTTCAATCCATCACTCTCTCTCTCTCTCTGTGTGTGTGTGTCTCTCTCACAGTGTGTTAAGTGGGAGGAGCAGTAGAGGATCTGGTGGAGTCTGAAAGCATGGGAACACAGAGGCCCTCTGGAATTCAGGAGACGCATTTCAAAAACACAACACCCCTCCCCTCTCCCCCTCTAGACTGTCAACACCACACACACACAAACACACACACACACATAGACTTGCACACAAACACAACTCTGTATGTGCTGCCAAGTAGTTGCTTGTAAGTGGAAGTCCCAGCACCCTTCTTAACAGGTACACTGTGTTGTGGATTAATACTGAGTAATCTGAACAGGATTACAGGTGACTCCACCCAGAGGACTGAGTTAAAACACACCAGCTCATCCCAACAGACCTGAGCTCACCAATCACATCTAACACCTTCTCTGGGATCAGCTCTGTGGGCAACACAGGGACATGATTAACAATCAGCAAGAGAGACACACAGAGAGAGACACAGAGAGAGAGAGAGAGAGAGAGAGAGAGAGGGAGAGAGAGAGGGAGAGACACACACAGAGAGAGGGAGATACACACAGAGAGAGACAGAGAGAGACACACAGAGAGACAGAGAGAGAGAGACACAGAGAGAGAGAGAGAGAGAGAGGGAGAGACACACACACAGAGAGGGAGAGACACACAGAGAGAGACAGAGAGAGACACAGAGAGACAGAGAGAGAGACACACAGAGAGAAAGAGAGAGAGACATACACAGAGAGACAGAGACAGAGAGAGAGAGAGAGAGAGACACACACAGAGAGACAGAGACAGAGAGAGAGAGACACAGAGAGAGAGACACGGAGAGAGAGAAAGAGAGAGACACAGAGCGGGTGAAAAAGAGAGATAGAGATAGAGAGAGAGAGCAGGTGAGAGAGAGACTGCAGTGCTGTTAGTCTGGTGTGCATCTCTGGGTCATGGGATGGAAGTTACCATGACGCTGTTCACAGGAAGAAAAGAGTTTCACCTGCAGCGCTACCATCACCACGGAGACCAAGCGCATCCACCTGCACGCACACACACACACACACACACACACACACACACAGTGCCAGGTTCACTGCAGCTTGACTCGTACACTCCACAACACATGCTTCTAAACCTCAATACAGTCACCCTTTCACTCATTTGGCCGCAGGCACACACACACACATACATACAGTAGCATACAGGTGTGTACACTTTTGACTGCAGCACCGATCCCAGTACCAGATCAGATCACCCCCACCACGTTGTGTGGTTCCCCTGCCGTTGGCCCGGTGCTTTCTTCCACCCGTTAACAGAACCACATCCGCTGCATTGTGTCCCGGTAATCCATTCACCTCAGTTCAAAGAGCTTTTTATCAAAGAGAGTGCGTTTAATGTGACCCGACTGATTGGCCATCAAAGACACCAGGGGAGGGAAACGTTATTATTCAAGCTCATGCAGAAACACCATACTAGACTATATAGGAGCAAGCCGCTTTAATAGTTAAATATATAACCTGAATACAGTGACAAAGGTTGAGTCTGCAGACATCCTATCCTGCTGATAGTCTGGTGTGAAGGTTTCTGCTGCTTACTGGGGTCCTGAAGGGGGGCTGGAGGTTTATATTGGGGTGGGACTATCGTTCAATGACAGGACTGTAGTTTACAATCAGGCCTGTGATCAATATCATAGGTTAGTAATGATTTTAGATTGGGGACAAATGCTTTCCTGGACTTGTACTTTGATTTGACCGTTTAACTATTTACACAGCGTCTACACGCGTGTTTGTATTGCTTCATTCATCGATGTACTGGTGCGTCTCTTCACTATGGAGCAGGTGCAGGGGAACTGAGGGTCACTTGCGGTCAGAGATTTTGGAGAAATAAAAAAAGGATCTTTCTGGGTCTTTTCTGGAGTGAATGTTTTTCAAGCACCAAAAAAAACATAATGTGACCAGCATCATCACAACACTGTGACAGAACTGTCCAGGTTGTCATTATCAGCCGGGAGAGAAGAACAGCTTAACTTGTCTGATGTTATGAAGAGACTCCAGGGTGTTAAACCCTGCTGATATACTGCTTATACAGACTGTGTGCATTATAATACAGTAGATTAATGTACAGCAGTGGACGGTACTTTACGGTGCTGCTTCTTACCTTAATGCACAGTCAGAGGACTGTGGACAGACGTGTCTTAATCAGCGTCTTTAATGTTGCTCCAGGTCTTGATCAGCGTCTTTAATGTTGCTCCAGGACTTGATCAGCGTCTTTAATGTTGCTCCAGGTCTTAATCAGCGTCTTTAATGTTATTCCCAGTCTTAAACAGCGTCTACAATGTTGTTCCAGGTCTTAAACAGCGTCTTGGCGTCTTCTCCGCTGCAGGTAACAGGGAAATCCTTTTGATTGACAGCTTCTGCTGCCAATGATAAAACAGATAAGGGGCAGGACTTGTTCACAATTGAACCAACGAAGTGTAATTCAACGTGACGTCACTAGAGCTCTCCATGGTCCTGATAACAATATTTAATGTTCGATTAAAATATCCATAACAAACTACAAAGATGTTAACAAAACTATCTGTACACGCTAAAATAACTTCATCCAACTGACATAATATTGTTAATATATTTGTTAATTTTAGACTAAGATTATTTTCTCCGACGAAGCTATACAGTTAGTAGACAAACCGCCGTCGTTAACCACCAAAACTTTATTGATGTTATAACTTATAATACATATTTTTGATTACGTTGTACTTCCTATGCTTAAAATAAATTTAAAAAGTAGCCTACAAACTGACGCTATTGGGATGGAAATAAGACAATTCACATATTTCATTGATCATTTATTGACTGCTTATTGGAAACCAAATCCCCATCACATTTCTGTTGCTTAAGGACAGCCATTGTCAAATAATTCGTATTCATAATCAACCAGAACACTCAGAAAATCTGAACAGGGACTTTCAGTGCATTGATCTGTCTGGGGCCATTTTTCCACTGTTGTCTTCAAATCCAATATGAATCTGTATCTGTACACAGACAAACCAGGGAGAGGGATCAATGGTTATAGCATTTAGAGCACACACACACACATACACACACACACAAACACACACACACACACACACACAAACACACACTCACACACACACACACACACACGCTCACTTGTATTTCTTGTTGTCCAAAGGTATCTTGATTTTGTCCGACACCAAGGTGAGGTACACTTGTCCAGGTGTCAGGACCACAGTGTCACACGTGCTCTTCTTGATGAACTCCACCTCCAGACCTTTAGCTACGTTCTCCTTCTCCTCTGCAGGGACCAATAGAGAGGCACACAGACATGTTGACAAACACACAGACAGACAGGTTGACAGACAGACAGGTTGACAGGTTAAAAGACAGACAGACAGGTTAACAGGCAGACAGACAGACAGGTTAACAGATAGATAGCCTTACAGGTTGACAGACAGACAGGTTAACAGACAGACAGGTTAACAGACAGAGAGACAGGTTATCAGATAGACAGACAGGTTAACAGACAGAGAGACAGGGTAACAGACAGACAGACAGGGTAACAGACAGACAGGTTAACAGACAGAGAGACAGGTTAAAAGACAGACAGACAGGTTAACAGGCAGACAGACAGGTTAACAGACAGACAGGTTAACAGGCAGACAGACAGGTTAACAGGCAGACAGACAGGGTCCATCCTTACCCCTGATCATGGTCTCTAAAACAGTTGCAACATAAATCATGAAGTCTCCTTCTGTGGCAGTGGACTTGATCTGCACCTTGAGGGCTGTTGGTGTACACACACAATACACGCACACACACATGCTTTATTTCTGTTTGTAGGTGTGTGTATGGAGTGTGTATGAAGTGTGTACATGTACGGAGTGTGTGTGTGTGTGTGTGGTGTTGCTACCGTATTTGATGGCAGGTTGGCATGTTTCCTTTAAGCGTTCGTCCACAGTGACCACTCTGCTGTCATCGTTCCTGTAGGTGCTACACTCCACTGCAGAGCACAGACAGGCGCTCAGCTCACAGCTCACTGCACCACTCTGCTCTACCACAGGGAGGCGCTGCTCTGCACCTACCTGACAGGCAGCGACACTGCTGTCCCACACACAGGCGCTGCAGCTTGCTTTCCAACAGGGGAGAGTACATCTTGGAACACACATCATCTGTGGGGTGGGGGGGTAGGGGGGGGGAGCAGAGAGACATGTTACACCCCCACCTCCTCATCACTCCTTCCTCATCCTCTCTTTCTTTCCCTCGTAATCTCTCCCCTCGACCCGACTCTCATTTTCCTTTCCTTCCATCCCTCCTTCCTCCCTCAACCCCTTCGACCCTCCCTCCCTCCTTCCTTCCTTCTCTCCTCTTCCCATCCCTGAGGTGAGGCAGGGGTGAGGCAGGGGTAAGGCAGAGAAGGGAGGCTCGTACTTCTGGCTCGTAGCTCGTAGACTCTGAAAAAGCAGTCAGCAGCCATGCCCATCTTGAAGCTCTGCTGGAACCTGAATCCTACGCAGGTGAAATCAGTGGATGGCACCTACATGAGGAAAAACACACACACACACACACAGAGCGTGAGTTTGTTTTGTAAAAAGATCTGAGAGAAAACCTAAGTAGCCATACTGAGGAGCTAGTATGTAGCCCTGTGTGTGATGGGTATAAAGAAGAAGGTTCCAGTCATTCACTGGAATGAGTCACTCACAGAAGAGAGCTGGATGGTGAGCAGGTCTCCATTGATCTGATAGTCGTCAAGCACTGCCTCCAAACTGTTCTTGAGCTGAGGAGCAGATGAGGAGGGTCAGGAGGGGGTGGTAGTGTGGGGCAGGAGGGGGTGGTAGTGTGGGGCAGGAGGGGGTGGTAGTGTGGGGCAGGAGGGGGTGGTAGTGTGGGGCAGGAGGAGGTGGTAGTGTGGGGCAGGAGGGGGTGGTATTGTGGGGCAGGAGGGGTGGTAGTGTGGGGCAGGAGGGGGTGGTAGTGTGGGGCAGGAGGGGTGGTAGTGTGGGGCAGGAGGGGGTGGTAGTGTGGGGCAGGAGGGGGTGGTAGTGTGGGGCAGGAGGGGGTGGTAGTGTGGGGCAGGAGGGGGTGGTAGTGTGGGGCAGGAGGGGTGGTAGTGTGGGGCAGGAGGGGGTGGTAGTGTTAGTTCCATCAGTAGGGGGGGGGGGGGGGGGGGGTGGTTTGTGTTCCATAGTTACATAGTCCAGATCCTCGATGGAGGGCTGCACTCCTGTGGGCAGCTGGATCTCCATCACAGTTAGAAGAGACTTTTCTGCCACGGGTTTGTACCTTTAGACACACACACACAGGCAGAGACACACACACAGGCAGACACACACACACACAGGCAGACACACACACACAGGCAGACACACACACACCGGCAGACACACACACACACACAGACACACACACACATCTTATGGTACCTTGATCAACAGGTATAATAGATTCAGTATCTCTGCTGAAGGATGCTCACTTAGCGCAGGCCACAATGCGAGGGGCTTTCCTGATGTAATCTGAAGACAGAAGTATACAGTTACTACCACAGTCACTACTGAAATAATAATAATAATAAATAATATCATCTGAAGACAGAAGTACAGTTACTAGCACAGTCACTACTGAAATAATAATAATAATAAATAATATCATCTAAAGACAGAAGTATACAGTTACTAGCACAGTCACTACAGGAGGAACAGAGAGCAGCACAGTCTCACCCTGGGTGTTTTGATCTGGTCCTAACACGTTAATGGAGAGCTCAAACTGGCAGTGGTCACTCTGGTCTGCCAGCTTGTAGTAAAGGGTACTGTACTGTGATCAGAGAAGAGGAGGGGAGGAGAGAGGAGGGTGTCAGCTGACAGTCAAGCTCACTGATCTGACTCCAACCCTGGCTTTGTCCTGTACAGAGGAGGGTTAGCTCAGTGGTTAGAGACTGCTAATGAAGAGGTCGCAGGTTCAAAATCCCGGGTACTGTCCACTGCTTTGGAAGAAATGCATTTGCTAAATACATACATTGTAGCTATGGAAACCAGCAAACTTTACCAGCTGCAGGTGTTGTAGCTATGGAAACCAGCTTACTTTGACCAGAGACATCCCGGTGCCTTCTCCAGTGTAAACCTTCACATCTTTCTCCTCCTTCAACTGCCCAAAAAACAACAAGATAACAAGTGTTTTCTTTCAAAGAAACGTTGTAATTCAAACAGGTGTGTGCAGGCATGATGGAGTGGCTCCCAGTCTCACCTCAATAGGCCTGGCTACAGGCTCCTTCTGTGTGAGCTTGACCTGGGGGAAGTCTCTGCCCTGGACGTAGGAAACGTCCACCTTCAGATCCAGCTTACTGGTACCTGCCTGGACCGTGTACTGAGTCAGAGCCCCCAGAGCCATCATCAAGTCCTGGGGGAGGAGGAGGAGGAGGAGGGAGGAGGGGGGGAGGAGGGAGGAGGGGAGGAGGAGGGGGAGGAGGGAGGAGGGAGGAGGAGGAGGGAGGAAAGAGGTACAGAGGTATAAGAGAAAGGTTGTGAGCGTGTTTGTGTGTGTGTGTGTGTGTGTGTGTGAGATGGTGAGGGGCACACCTGTGCAGATTGGAAGCCTCCATAGTACTTTTCATCTGTCAGCCACCTGACCACTGGCCGGGCATATTCCATCTTGTTCTTAAGCAGAGCGCTCAGCAGGACGTAGCTGGTGATCTCCACTGTGTGGGGAGGAAGCTGGTCATCCGCCATCTTCACCTTCTCCTGCCAGTACCTCACAGATACTGGGTTATCTGTACCACACACAGAATCATACCGTCACTACTGGGTTATCTGTACCACACACAGAATCATACCGTCACTACTGGGTTATCTGTACCACACACAGAATCATACCGTCACTACTGGGTTATCTGTACCACACACAGAATCATACCGTCACTACTGGGTTATCTGTACCACACACAGAATCATACCGTCACTACTGGGTTATCTGTACCACACACAGAATCATACCGTCACTACTGGGTTATCTGTACCACACACAGAATCATACCGTCACCACTGAGAAATATATTTTCCTTCGTTCCTTCGACAGACAGGCAGGAGAACAGGCAGACAGACAGACAGACAGACAGACAGGCAGACAGACAAGCAGACAGAAAGGCAGACAGACAGACAAACAGGCAGGAGAACAGCCAGGCAGACAGGAGAACAGCCAGGCAGACAGACAGGCAGGAGAACAGCCAGGCAGACAGACAGGCAGGAGAACAGCCAGGCAGACAGACAGGCAGGAGAACAGGCAGACAGCCAGGCAGACAGACAGGCAGGAGAACAGGCAGACAGCCAGGCAGACAGACAGGCAGGAGAACAGCCAGGCAGACAGACAGCTCGTCAGGACCTTTCTCCCTGGAGGACTTCTCTAGGTCCTGGTACATGATGTTGGCTATCGGGTCCCTCAGATCCTGCAGCAGGAGGGCGTAGGTGGCCACCGCCCTCACATACATGTTCGTCATCTTTTGTGCATTTTGGGAAATGTAGTCTTTAGCTTTCATCAGGCTGTCAGAGAAGTCCTGGGAGGGTTGAAGAAGGGGTCACATGTTCTCAGCCTAGTTTCACTGCTGGAATGTCCAAGTAGTTTCTATTTATTTTCGAGTCTCTAGTTTACATGACAACAGAAGTGCGATTTTGACGCAGTCAGTAGGGACAGGGAGCGTCCAATGAGACGCGACAGCTGGACGCTCTTATCCAGTTAGGACACAGATCAGATCACACAGCTACACGGTGGGAAGAGATCAAAGTGTTTCCTGTACCTTGAGCTGCAGCTTCCTGTAGTTTATTTCCCGGACCTTGTGGATCCCGATCGCAGCGAAGGACGTGATGAGGACCTTGTACTCAAGACTGTCCCGTTTCACACCCTGCATGGAGGGGGACCACCACACACACACAGCATATTATACACACACACACACTGTACACATATGAATAATGTAAAGCCTTCTTAGGGTTATGAATCTGTGTATGTGTGTGTGGTGAGTGTGTGTGTGTGGTGTGTGTGTGGTATGTGTGTGTTTGGTGTGTGTGTGTGTGTGTGTGTATGGTGTGTGTGTGGTATGTGTGTGTGTGGTGTGTGTGTGTATGTGGTGTGTGTGTGTGTGGTATGTGTGTGTGTGGTGTGTGTGTGTGTGGTGTGTGTGTGTGTGTGGTGTGTGTATGTGTGTTTGTGTGTGGTGTGTGTGTGTGTGTGTATGGTGTGTGTGGTATGTGTGTGTGTGTGACTGTGTGTGTGTGTGGTATGTGTGTGTGTGTGTGTGTGGTGTGTGTGTCTGGTGTGTGTGTTTGGTGTGTGGTGTGTGTGTGTGTGTGGTGTGTGTGGTGTGTGTGTGTGGTGTGTGTGTGTGGTGTGTGTGTGTGGTGTGTGTGTGTGTGGTGTGTGTGTGTGTATGGTGTGTGGTGTGTGTGTGTGTGTGTGTGTGTGTGTGTGTGCTGCCCAGATGCAGGGGGTCACCTACAGTAAACAGAGTATCGGAGGAGGGCTCCATGAAGGAGCCGTCACCTTGCTGGGCTTTTTCCTTCAGCCAGAAAAGGGTTTCAACTAAGGAGTCATAGTCTGCTGTGCTAAAGTCCACATATGTGGACACCTGGCCCATGGTCAGCATCACCACGGATGTTACCCTGCAAGACAGGCAGACAGACAGGGAGGAAGACAGACAGACAGGGAGGAAGACAGGCAGGCAGGGAGGAAGACAGACAGAGAGACAGACAGAGAGACAGACAGGGACACAGGACAGGCAGACAGACAGGGAGGAAGACAGGCAGACAGACAGAGAGACAGACAGGGGCACAGGACAGGCAGACAGACAGGGAGGAAGACAGGCAGACAGACAGAGAGACAGACAGGGACACAGGACAGGCAGACAGATAAACAGAGAGATAGTCAGAGAGATAGTCAGAGAGACAGTCAGAGAGACAGTCAGAGAGACAGTCAGAGAGACAGACAGACAGAGAGACAGAGACAGACAGACAGACAGACAGACAGGGTAACTCACCAGGTGCTGGACTCCTTCTGCTTCCACATGCTGTAACTCCCATCTTTGTTCCTGAAGGACTTAACACTCACGATGCCTTTAGGAGACAGGAGGGAGGCAGGAGGGAGGGAGGCAGGAGGGAGGCAGGAGGGAGGCAGGAGGGAGGCAGGAGGGAGGCAGGAGGGAGGGAGGCAGGAGGGAGGCAGGAGGGAGGCAGGAGGGAGGCAGGAGAGAGGCAGGAGAGAGGGAGGCAGGAGGGAGGCAGGAGAGAGGCAGGAGAGAGGGAGGCAGGAGGGAGGCAGGAGAGAGGGAGGCAGGAGAGAGGGAGGCAGGAGGGAGGCAGGAGGGAGGCAGGAGGGAGGCAGGAGGGAGGCAGGAGAGAGGCAGGAGGGAGGCAGGAGGGAGGCAGGAGGGAGGCAGGAGGGAGGCAGGAGAGAGGCAGGAGAGAGGGAGGCAGGAGGGAGGCAGGAGAGAGGCAGGAGAGAGGGAGGCAGGAGGGAGGCAGGAGAGAGGGAGGCAGGAGAGAGGGAGGCAGGAGGGAGGCAGGAGGGAGGCAGGAGGGAGGCAGGAGGGAGGCAGGAGGGAGGCAGGAGAGAGGCAGGAGAGAGGGAGGCAGGAGGGAGGCAGGAGAGAGGCAGGAGAGAGGGAGGCAGGAGGGAGGCAGGAGAGAGGGAGGCAGGAGAGAGGGAGGCAGGAGAGAGGGAGGCAGGAGAGAGGGAGGCAGGAGGGAGGCAGGAGAGAGGGAGGCAGAAGGCAGGGAGGCAGGAGGGAGGCAGGAGAGAGGGAGGCAGGAGAGAGGGAGGCAGGAGGGAGGCAGGAGGGAGGGGAGGAGGTCATACAGTTAAGGATCATCCCTTGCTCATTTTAGATAAACATCTGAGAGATGAAGAGAGAGAGTCATAGAAAGAGAAAAATAGAGAGAAACAGAAAGAGAAAAGAAAAAAGAGAAAGAGAAGCAGGAAGTAAAGCAGAAAGGCAAAAAAGAAGAGATTCCTCACCCTCCTTGATTTTCTTCTTGATGTTCCCAGGGCTGATATCTGCCTTTGGATCCATGGTCCCCCAGCGAGCCAGCGTCTCCAGATAGTGATACACGTAGTAGTAAGGCATGACCCTGAACACGTCCAACAGCCCAGAGCCCCACGGAGCCTTCAGCAGCTTCTGGAGGCCTTCAGGCTCCCCCACCACAGCCAGGACCTCCCCCAGGACCTCTCCTGCAGGCGGGGACGCAGGGGGGAGGGGTTACAGCAAGGGGGAGGGGTTAAAGCAAGGGGGAGGGGTTACAGGAAGGGGGAGGGGTTACAGCAGGGGCACCTGCTGGGATGGTTTCCCTCCAACATGAATCTAGCACATCGGATGCTACTGATTAGCTTCTTGTTCAAGTAAATAATGTTGTGGCTGAAAGGCAAAACACTGAGTGTGTGTGTGTGTGTGTGTGTGTGTGAGGGTGTGTGTGTGTGAGAGTGTGTGTGTGATAGATTAGAAGGCATCATTAGGTACCAGATAGGATCAGTTGTCGGTCTACAGTGGTAGAGGGGACCACCTGTTCAGGGGTCCAGTATTTCATCACAACTGAGTAGATGGAACTCCCTGAAGCACACAGTACCACACACACACACACACACACACACACACAGCACCACACACACACACAAACACACACACATACACCAACCCAACCAAACAACAACAACAACAAAAACAAAACAAAAGAATTACAGGAGTTACAAACGTAACACGTATTTTTGGAGCCAGTAAGATGTCAAGAAGCAGTGCCTCAGTTTGAATGTATTTAGATCGTTTCACATCTGCCTCTTACCGTAGAGACCTTTGGGGTCCAACTTCTGTACCGCCAACTTTTCCGTCAAAACCCCCTCCGGCTGGGCAGAGAAGAACCAGAACATTCAAAATAATTCCCAAAATAATCATGATAATTATATTTCTCAGAAGGATTCAACCTCTGCCATAATCAGCTTTCCATAAACAGCAGATGGCAGTTGAAACTATAATAAAGGAAAAAACAATACCTAATGGAGAAAAACACCAAATAAATACATGCATGTATGTATATATAAATATATGAAATCTCAATAATAGTAATTGTGTGGTAGTGAGTGCAGACCTTGACATAGAGAGTCTTCTGCACAGTGTCCAGCACGCTCTGATCCGTCCTCAGGGTAAAGGTCAGCTGGTGTCTCCCGCTCTCAAACGCCAGCAGGGTAAAGGTGACCGGCCGGACAGAGTCCGTATTCAGGATGGAATAACTGCACTCAGTGGTCCAGAGGCCCTGCTTGTCCACGCTGTGCCCCAGGTACAGACACACTCCTGGGCCTGCTGTCAGAGTGACGCACACCTGACCCCCAAACACAGGAGGGTCAGAAGACAGAGAGAAGAGGGGGATGGACTGATGTCTTCTGGTTCCCTCACTTTTTGTTCTCTCTCTCTCTCTCTCTCCATGCCTTTTTCTCTCTCTCTTTTTCTCTCTCTCTGTCTATCTCTCTCTTTGTCTATGTGTCTTTCTCTCTCTCTCTCTCTCTCTTTCTCTCTATCTCTGTGTTTCTGTGTATCTTTGTCTCTCTCTCTCTCTGTGCAGGGTCAAGTCTCAGGGGGTCAGGGGTCGTGGGTTCTGACCTTCAGGTTGTGGGCCAGCTGGTTGTAGATGGAGCCGCTGAGTTGGATCTGTTCTCCCCGCCTCATGGAGTAGGGCAGGGGGATGTCCAGACTGACCGGCTGGGTGACGGAGATCTGCTTGGGCTCTGCCACACAGAGACCTGGGGGTGGAAGAGGCCAGGGGGAGCAGGGGGGTGGGGGAGGCCAGGGGGAGCAGGGGGGTGGAAGAGGCCAGGGGGAGCAGGGGGTGGGGGAGGCCAGGGGGAGCAGGGGGGTGGGGGAGGCCAGGGGGAGGGAGGGAGGGAGCAGGGGGGGTGGAGGAGGCCAGGGGGAGCCGGGGGGGGTGGAGGAGGCCAGGGGGAGCGGGGGGGGGGTGGAGGAGGCCAGGGGGAGCAGGGGGGCGGTAGTTGAGAGGGTGAGGGGTAGGATCAGGTAAAGGTGGTTTGGGGAAGGGTCAGTACGCTTGTGTGGCGAAAAGTGAGAGAGTTGCAGTACTACAACCCGCTACTAGGTGGCGACTGTGATGTACTTTCAGGTGAACAGCCTTGAGGTCACACACATGAACGCACACAGCAAAACCATGTGACACCTCACTGACACTAAGAGGGAATGAGGAGACAGGAAGGGGACAGGATATGACGTAACAATAAGTGAGGATATGACATCAATGTACCGTTGGAAAACATGGCCACCGCTGAGATCTCCCATGTGGTCAAAGAGTGTGGGAGGTTCACAGGTAAAGTCAGCTCTCCTGCACTGGAGAGGGAGAGGAGGGGGGGGAATGCAGTGACTCGAAACATGTGTGTATCTGTCTGTGTGTGTGTGTGTGTGTTTGGTTCTTACTTTGTCTTGTGAACTTCAAACAGCCAACTCTCTGGAAAATAGCTTCTCACCATTTTGGGAGTGTTATCAAACACTGTTTCCAACTCTACACACACACACAGACACACACACACACACAGACACACACACAGACAGACACACACACAGACAGACACACACACACAGACAGACACACACACAGACAGACACACACACAGACAGACACACACACAGACAGACACACACACACACAGACAGACACACACACACACAGACACACACACAGACAGACACACACACAGACAGACACACACACAGACAGACACACACAGACACACACACATCAGCCATAGCAGGGCATTTATTTTGCTATTTTCTGGAAATGTTACTGCATGGTAGTCTGCCTGAGACCACACAGTCCCCCAGTGCCTTCAGAGCAGACTGACAGCAGACTGACAGCAGACTGACAGCAGACTGACAGCAGACTGACAGCAGACTGACAGGAGACTGACAGCAGACTGACAGCAGACTGACAGGAGACTGACAGGAGACTGACAGCAGACTGACAGGAGACTGACAGGAGACTGACAGCAGACTGACAGCAGACTGACAGGAGACTGACAGCAGACTGACAGCAGACTGACAGCAGACTGACAGGAGACTGACAGGAGACTGACAGCAGACTGACAGGAGACTGACAGGAGACTGACAGCAGACTGACAGCAGACTGACAGCAGACTGACAGCAGACTGACAGCAGACTGACAGGAGACTGACAGCAGACTGACAGGAGACTGACAGGAGACTGACAGCAGACTGACAGCAGACTGACAGCAGACTGACAGCAGACTGACAGGAGACTGACAGGAGACTGACAGCAGACTGACAGGAGACTGACAGGAGACTGACAGCAGACTGACAGCAGACTGACAGCAGACTGACAGCAGACTGACAGCAGACTGACAGGAGACTGACAGCAGACTGACAGGAGACTGACAGGAGACTGACAGCAGACTGACAGCAGACTGACAGCAGACTGACAGCAGACTGACAGGAGACTGACAGCAGACTGACAGCAGACTGACAGCAGACTGACAGCAGACTGACAGCAGACTGACAGCAGACTGACAGGAGACTGACAGGAGACTGACAGCAGACTGACAGCAGACTGACAGCAGACTGACAGCAGACTGACAGGAGACTGACAGGAGACTGACAGCAGACTGACAGCAGACTGACAGCAGACTGACAGCAGACTGACAGCAGACTGACAGCAGACTGACAGGAGACTGACAGGAGACTGACAGCAGACTGACAGCAGACTGACAGCAGACTGACAGCAGACTGACAGCAGACTGACAGCAGACTGACAGGAGACTGACAGCAGACTGACAGCAGACTGACAGCAGACTGACAGCAGACTGACAGGAGACTGACAGGAGACTGACAGCAGACTGACAGCAGACTGACAGCAGACTGACAGCAGACTGACAGCAGACTGACAGCAGACTGACAGCAGACTGACAGCAGACTGACAGCAGACTGACAGCAGACTGACAGGAGACTGACAGGAGACTGACAGCAGACTGACAGCAGACTGACAGCAGACTGACAGCAGACTGACAGCAGACTGACAGCAGACTGACAGCAGACTGACAGCAGACTCACTCACCGCTCCTGGCGTTCCACAGCTCTGTGTCTGGCTGTGTCTGAGCCCACTCACAGCACTCCAGAAACACAGACCTGGCCTCGTCCAACGACAGCTGCTTGGCCTTGATGTGCTTGACGCGGTCAGAACACTGCACATACACGGGACTGCTGACCAGCCCAGCCCAGCAGTATGCAGCATAGACCAGGTACTTTTTAGCTGTGTAGACAAGAGGCACGGTGAACACTACGGTACAGGGTCATGTGACCACGGTACAGGGTCATGTGACCACGGTACAGGGTCATGTGACCACGGTACAGGGTCATGTGACCACGGTACAGGGTCATGTGACCACGGTACAGGGTCATGTGACCACGGTACAGGGTCATGTGACTACGGTACAGGGTCATGTGACCACGGTACAGGGTCATGTGACTACGGTACAGGGTCATGTGACTACGGTACAGGGTCATGTGACCACGGTACAGGGTCATGTGACCACGGTACAGGGTCATGTGACCACGCACCACACTTGTCGTCAGCGTGTCGTGGTGGAGGAGGGCGGAGGTGACAGACGGCTCACCCACCTTTCTCTATCTTCTGCTCGTGAGTGAGCGACCTTTTGGCTCGGACCAGTTCCAGACACACATCCTCTGAGGAGAAGACAGGTGAGGTGGGGGCAGACAGGTGAGGTGGGGACAGACAGGTGAGGTGGGGGCAGACAGGTGAGGTGGGGACAGACAGGTGAGGTGGGGACAGACAGGTGAGGTGGGGGCAGACAGGTGAGGTGGGGGCAGACAGGTGAGGTGGGGACAGACAGGTGAGGTGCTGCTCTTGTCTTCATTATAAAAAGCTACATAAACATGAGAAGCCTAGAGGCCAGGAGGGGTACTGCACACACCTTTTGATGAGATGGCCTTGGCGTTAGCGTTGGTCATGAAGGTGAGACCAGCCAGCCGAAAGACATCTGCTACATCTTTCCCTCCCCCTCCTCCACAGCCTAGGTCACTCTTCTCAATGTGGCGTAGCACCTAAGCACAGGGGGTCAGGGGTCAGGGGTTATCTCAAAGGCTCATTTACATGTATTCATTTAGCAGACGCTTTTATCCAAAGCGACTCACAAGAGAGAGCTTTACAAAAGAGCATCGGTCACTGAGCATAGCAACATGATAGACCCCAAACATAGCGGGTTCATAGATTGTGAGAAACGAAACAAATTCGATTGCATTTGATTTATCTAGAGGGCAGCAGAAAACCAGGACTAGTAGTAGTAGTTAGAAGTTCCTTTCGATGTGATTCAGCATCAGCCGAATTTAAAGCACCACACGTTAGCTAGATTTTTGTGTCCAGTCAGCGCAGAGGGGCGGTGTTAGTGGGCCTCACCTTGGCCATGGGGTTGACCTTGGAGGAACGGAGCGACTGCAAAGCCGTATCTGTGACAGACAGTGCCACATAAGACTCCAACCCCGTCTGCACCTGCAGCTGGACGCTGGAACCAGGTCTGACAGTGTTGATGGCCTGGTAGGACAGGTCTGCCTGGGAAACACACACACACACACACCAGGGCACTGTCAGCTCAGGTGAACGCCTCATCCAATCAGAAGAGGCTTTGGACCAAAGGCACAAGGTGGACGATGAGTGAGGGGCGGTCACAGATCTGCCCCAGCTTCTGCCCCAACTTCTGCCCCAGCTTTTGCCCCAACTTCTGCCCCAGCTTCTGCCCCAACTTCTGCCCCAGCTTCTGCCCCAGCTTCTGCCCCAGCTTCTGCCCCAGCTTCTGCCCCAGCGTCTTCCCTAGCTTCTGCCCCAGCTTCTGCCCCAGCTTCTCTCTGGGTCATGGTCCTGTTAAGGTCATGACCACGACGCTAGACGCTAGGTGCTAAGATAGACTAACCTTGAGCCCGTTCATGCAGTTAGCCTTGACGCCCAGCCAGACAGAGTCCACCACCAGCTCCGAGGTGCCCTCGCCATACAGGATGTGGTAGACCAGCAGGCGGACAGACGGCACCATCTGAGGGGTCACCTGGAACCTAAGGGTCTGGATGTTGCCCCCCTGGTGAGGCACGGTCTTCGCTACCAACGTGCGGCCGTTGGAAATCACCTGGAACCACGAGAAGGTGAGAGGTTATGGTTTGTGACATTCATTATTTCAGGTTCGAGTTCAATTGATTTTCCTCCAAAGTCTCGGACAGAACACAGGAGGCTTGTTTGCATCGTCACGCCTCACTAAAGTCTGTGGGTGTGCAAATCTACACGGCGGATAAACCCATTCTGATTCGTATCTGCAGGGGGCGGATATAGACCTGGCAGGTTCAGGTGATCTGCTCACCATGAAGCTGATGCTCCTGATGTTCAGGAAGGCAGCAACGCTGAACACCACGTCCACTGAGGCCGTGGTCCCCACTTCCAGGCTGTTCAGGTCCATCGGGAGATTAATGTAGATGTAGCGTTTCTTGGGAGAGTTGTACAAGGTGGCATCCAGGGTGAACTCAGCCTGGCTCTCAGAGGGAAGGTAACGTTCCTCCGTCCTGAACTGATATCAAAACACAGTTCCTTTAGGTAGGTTGAGGGGCAGTTCTATGGGCATATGTGATGCGTGGGTGAAGTGCCTTGCCCAAGGACACGTCATGTTGGCAAAGCCAAAGTTCAAACAGGGAACCTTCTGATAACTAGCCTGACTCCCTAACCCCTCAGCCCCCCCCCCCACTTTTCAACAATGGAACCCTCCTGGATGAATGAGGGTGTCCTCACCTTGAGCTTGGCAGTGTGACTGTTGGCTGGCCAGTTGCAGATGAACAGTGCCACGCCATCAGAGCCCGTTGTAGAGCTCGAGTCCGCACAGTCCAGCTTATTCCTTTCCATGGAGGCGGTGAAGGTATTGGCTTCATGGAGTTTGATTGGTACCTTGCCAAGAGGCTCACCCAGGGGATCCAGAACCAGCATCTGCACCAGAACCACACCAGAACCACACCAGAACCACACCAGAACCACACCAGAACCCCACCAGAACCCCACCAGAACCACACCAGAACCACACCAGAACCACATCAGAACCACACCAGAACCCCACCAGAACCACACCAGAACCACACCAGAACCACACCAGAACCACACCAGAACCCCATCAGAACCACACCAGAACCACACCAGAACCACACCAGAACCCCATCAGAACCACACCAGAACCACACCAGAACCACATCAGAACCACACCAGAACCCCATCAGAACCACACCAGAACCACACCAGAACCACACCAGAACCCCATCAGAACCACACCAGAACCACACCAGAACCACATCAGAACCACACCAGAACCACACCAGAATCAAAAAAGAATCACATTAGAATCACACCAGATCGTAACAGTGATGGTGGATGGTGATGATTGTGATGTCATACTCTGATTTTGTACGGCAGCAGGGGTTTGATGAAGAGCGGTGTGGCCAGCAGCTTCAGGGTGTATGGAGACTTCACAAACTTCACTGTTGACAGCTCAGCTTCCTGGAAGAGACCACCTGAGGCGGGAAGGGGGGGGGGATCAGAGGGAGGAGAGGGTGAAGGGGGGGAGGCCAGGTGTGTTGTCATGCTCCAGGTGCTGCGTGACGCGGATGACTCACCGGTCTTTTCTGCCACGGTGACCGCAATATAGAAGCGATTTCCAAACATCTGGGCCAGCGTTTGAGGTCTGTCCTGCTTGGCCAGAACCTCCTTCACATTCAAGCTGACGTCCACAGTCCCATCCTCCTGTAACTGAGAGGCGAGGAACGTGGGTTAAGCACCGGTCCTTCAGACGGTTCTTCACGTGGAAAATACGTTCTACGTTCTACAACATATTCACCTCAGTTCTGACGATGGAGCCTGACAGAACGACGGGAGACGTGTTGATCATGTAACCGAACCTCAGGTACACTGTCGCCTTGGAAACAGGAGCTCCGTGTACGTACCTGCAACACATTACACGTCTCACACACACCCGAGGTAAACACACACACACACACACACACATTCCTCTGTCCTCCAGCCCACCTGCCGATGATCTTGACTTTGAATACTTCAGCGTTGCCGTAGCTCAGGTAGTTGTACTTTGGCAGGATCTGGATGGCGATGCTGGGTAAGACTGAGACAGACAGCAGGACAGACGGTCAGACTGAGACAGCCACTGTCCCTAACACCTTTAACTAACAACATCATGTTTAATGGACACATCCTCAGTTATCACAAAAAGCCTGCCTCACCAACCCAAGCCCCTGATGGGCAGCAGAACACCAGGATACGTACCATATTCCTTGATCTCAAAATGAGTTTTGGCCGAGGTGATCAGAGGTTCTCCATATGACGCCTCCACCGACCACATCCCAAACCTGCCATGACATCACACTGCTGTCAGAACGCCCATTCTGCCCCCCCCACCACCACCACCACAACACTGTGTACTTCCTCTTTGGATGAGGCTTACTTAGGATTGAGGGGTATTTTGAACGGGTCCTGCAGAGACGGAATACCCTGAATGTTGTCCAATTGCACCGTCTCCACAATCTCCTGATCTGGATCCTGCCAGCACAAGCAAAAAGATAGACCTGTTTTAGAATGTTCTGCGTTCTAGAAAGGGGGGGGGGGGACTGAAAGATAGCTCTGTTCGAGAAAGGAGAGGGAACAAATTAGGAGAGGTCACTCACCCTGAAGGTGAGCAATACATGGCGCTTGGATGTGGTCAGATCCTCATTCAGGGTGAAAGCCCTGACCTTCACTGTTCACACACAAACAAACACACAAACAAACAAACACACACGCAGACATAAAAAACAGCATGGTTCTATGTCACTGGCATTATAATGTATATAAACATCAGCACTCTCCCTCCCTCCCTCCCTCCCTCTCCTCCCTCCCTCCCTCCCTCTCCTCCCTCCCTCCCTCCCTCCCTCCCTCTCCTCTCTCCCTCCCTCCCTCCCTCCCTCCCTCTCCTCCCTCCCTCCCTCCCTCCCTCCCTCCCTCTCCTCCCTCCCTCCCTCTCCTCCCTCTCCTCCCTCCCTCCCTACCTCCCCTCTCTCCCCCTCTATCACCTGACTGTTGAGGAGTGTACAGTGGTTTATCCGTCTGTACAAACAGGAATCCGCTCTTCCTGGAGACAGGAATCTCCACAGAGTTGCTGAACTCGTTGCTCCGAGCGAAGAGGATGACATGGGTGGCATCTTTCAGCAGGTCTCGGACCTGTGGAATCACCAGGAAGTACCTCATCACCCTCTCACACAAACCGGCAAGATATACTTACACTAACCGCAAGAAAAGCATCCTTTAAAAACATCCTGTACAGTCTCTCAAATATCAATGTCTCAACTCAGCTATTTACGTTTAAAGCACAACTATTTTTTTAACTGCTGTTTCGTATTTCACCACTTCAGAGTCCAGTAAAGGCCGAATGTTGCCAGGACAACGCTACCTGGATGTCATATTGTAACTTGCATTACACTAATACTTCCACAAGAGGGCACTGCTGGGCAGCGAACCTCCAACCTTTACAAATCCAGTCAGACCACCACCTGTACCCCCAAAACACCTGTCCTCTCACCTGTAGACTGATGGTCTTCTGGTGGGCGGAGTCTGTCGTCAGGGTGACCACAGTCTTGTCGTAAACCTTGGCGTCCATGGCCAGAGAGCTCTTCAGCTCTAAATACACCGCCACATCCTGAGTGTAGCCAATCACCTGCACCATGACCGGCTCGCTGGCCTCCAGACGCCAGGCCTTAGGAGCCGAGATCAGGTACCTGCAGGGGGAACACCACTGAGGTCAGAAGGTCAAAGGTTGATCGATTGAGAAGGAAAGAGACGTCCCTCCGTGAGCCATGCTCTCTCTTAGCGTGACACACATTCTTACACATGCTGACACACACACTTACACACTCCCTCAGACAAACACACTTACACACACTGTCAGACACACACACTTACACACTCCCTCAGACAAACACACTTACACACACTGTCAGACACGCACACTTACACACTCCCTCAGACAAACACACTTACACACACTGTCAGACACGCACACTTACACACACTGTCAGACACACACACTTACGATCTGGAGTCCTGTGTGTCCACGAGGCCCAAGAGGAGACAGCTCAGCAGGAGACACCTCATGGTCGACGCACACACACACACACACACTGACGCACACTGACACACACTGACACACACTGACACACACACTGACACACACACTGACACAGCGCTGAGAGCAGGGAGGAAGAGAGCCGCTCGTATCCAAGATGTGACCAGAGCGGAGCAGAGGACTGGAGATCTGTCTGAGAGGAGCAGCTCTGAGAGGGACCTTCTGACCATCTGACCCTGAGCCAGCAGGGGCTAATGATTACCTGAGGGGGAGGAGAGGTGGGGGGTGGGGGAGGATGGGGAGGAGGAGGAGGAGGGGGAGGAGGAGGGGGGGAGGAGGGGGGGAGGAGGGGGGGAGGAGGGGGGGAGGAGGGGGAAGAGGAGGAGGAGGAGGGGGGGGAGGAGGGGGGGAGGAGGGGGGAAGAGGAGGAGGAGGGGGGGGGAGAGCTCCTCTTCAGCTCTGCTGATCTGAGATGCTTCTTCTTTGCTGTCATGTTTTGCTAAATTAATAAAATTTGTCCTGATCACACACACACACCAACACACACACACACCAACACACACACACACCAACACACACACACACCAACACACACACACACCAACACACACACACACCAACACACACACACACCAACACACACACACACCAACACACACACACACCAACACACACACACACCAACACACACACACACCCCTCACAGACACATCACACACACACACCAACACACACACACACCCCTCACAGACACATCACACACACACACCAACACACACACACACCCCTCACAGACACATCACACACACACACCAACACACACACACACCAACACACACACACACCCCTCACAGACACATCACACACACACACCAACACACACACACACCCCTCACAGACACATCACACACACACACCAACACACACACACACCCCTCACAGACACATCACACACACACGCAGGTAAGATGCAGATTTGGGGGGGGGGGGGGGGGGTTGGGGGGAAAAATCCACGTATTGCAGACTAATCAGTGTGAAAGTCCATCGGCTGGACAAGGTTCAAGTCTAAATCCTCCGCAGTCACGGAACATCCACAAACAACCTTGTTGATTCAGTTCAATTTACGAAAAATCACGTGTTGTTTGCTCAGTACAAACACACACACACACACACACACACACGCAAAGCGGCCTTAACCGTTGAGCTTTCTGACGCCCCAATTTTCATGTTTTTCAAGTGCCTTTTTTAATGTATGGTTTCAAATTAGACTTAACAGCCTCTTTACTCACTGATCCATTCCAGAACATTACAACCTCTGTTTCTTCAGGCATTGTTCAAGTGTCTCTTCCAATGTATGGACTCATTCAACCACCAATCATATGATGATAAGTCACCTGCTTTCCTTGCTGAACCTATCCAAGTAGTCACATGTGCTGTGCTAATAATTTGGTAACATATGTAAGAAGTATGGTTAAATGGTTTTCTGTCAAATTTGTTGATGATTCTAGACAGAAGGTTGGCTTTCTTAAAAACAAATACAGAATCTTCTGCTAAAACAACAATATAATATGTGTGTGTGTATACAAAAAGTGAAATAGTAATTTTTTTCAGAAGTCTAGCTGATGAACTACCAGTGCTGCATAACCCTTCTTTTCTACATTGGAAATTCCCAGGGGGGACACGGCCCCCTCCCTGGCCCCAGGTTCTCTGGGGACTCCAGTCAGCTGTGGGTGGGGATCGAACCAGAGCTCTGAGACTGTCGGTAGCCTGCGCACACCTGCTCATCACTGCTCACAGTTACTAACCCACCACACCACAGCCTCCCAGCGTTAACAAGCCTTTTCTCCAGGTGTTTTTCAAGTGCCTCTTTCAACCTGGGCTGTAAAATTTGAAAGTGACATTACCGGGATTCAAACCCAAAACCTTCTGGTTACTAGTCAGTCACTCTACTCAGTGAGCCAACTCTGATTATGTTAAATTATTTCTCCTGGAGTTTTTCAAGTGCTACTTCTAATATGTGGATTAAAACAAGGCCTTAACATGGGATTGAACCACCAACCTTTCGATTACAAGTCAGCCTCTTTCCTCACTGAACCCAAGCAGCCCATGATAAACAAGGTTTCTCCAGGCGTATTTCAAGTGCCTATTCCAACAAGTGCTTCAAAATTTGCCTTTACATGGATGGGACTCAAACCTGCACCCTTTTGGTTACAAGTCAGCCTCTCTCCTCAGTGAGCTAATTCTAGGCAGAGTAAGAACTTCCTTTGGGCGTTTTTCAAGTGCCTCTTTCAATGTGTTTTTAAAATGAGACCTTTGTGGGGCTTGAACCACTAACCTTGTGACATTAAGACAGCCTCTTTACTCACTGATCCATTCAAGAACACGATGACGCTTGTTTCTTCAGGCATTGTTCAAGTGTCTCTTCCAATGTATGGTTTTCAACATGGACTTCCTGGGATCGAACTACCAATCATATGATGATAAGACACCTGCTTCCCTTGCTGAACCAATCCAGGTAGTCACATGTCCTTTCTCCAAGTGTTTTTCAAGTGCTTCTTCTTCCAAACTATGCTTAAAATTTTTATCTTTGTAAAAAGAAGAATCTTGAATCAGACCATGTATTTCACAGACACAAAACTGGCTATTGCAGTTGTTGAGTTCTCATTTGCTACTAAATATAGGTGAAATGCAGTTAAATGGTCTTCTTTCAAAACTCTAGCTGATGAACTACCAGTGCTGCATAACCCTTCTTTTCTACATTGTAAATCCCCAGGGGGGGACACGGCCCCCTCCCTGGCCCCAGGTTCTCTGGGGACTCCAGTCAGCTGTGGGTGGGGATCGAACCAGAGCTCTGAGACTGTCGGTAGCCTGCGCACACCTGCTCATCACTGCTCACAGTTACTAACCCACCACACCACAGCCTCCCAGCGTTAACAAGCCTTTTCTCCAGGCGTTTTTCAAGTGCCTCTTCCAACCTGGGCTGTAAAATTTGGAAGTGACATTACCGGGATTCAAACCCAAAACCTTCTGGTTACTAGTCAGTCACTCTACTCAGTGAGCCAACTCTGATTATGTTAAATTATTTCTCCTGGAGTTTTTCAAGTGCTACTTCTAATATGTGGATTAAAACAAGGCCTTAACATGGGATTGAACCACCAACCTTTCGATTACAAGTCAGCCTCTTTCCTCACTGAACCCAAGCAGCCCATGATAAACAAGGTTTCTCCAGGCGTATTTCAAGTGCCTATTCCAACAAGTGCTTCAAAATTTGCCTTTACATGGATGGGACTCAAACCTGCACCCTTTTGGTTACAAGTCAGCCTCTCTCCTCAGTGAGCTAATTCTAGGCAGAGTAAGAACTTCCTTTGGGCGTTTTTCAAGTGCCTCTTTCAATGTGTTTTTAAAATGAGACCTTTGTGGGGCTTGAACCACTAACCTTATGACATTAAGACAGCTTCTTTACTCACTGATCCATTCAAGAACACGATAACTCTTGTTTCTTCAGGCATTGTTCAAGTGTCTCTTCCAATGTAGGGTTTTCAACATGGACTTCCTGGGATTGAACTACCAATCATATGATGATAAGACACCTGCTTCCCTTGCTGAACCAATCCAGGTAGTCACATGTCCTTTCTCCAAGTGTTTTTCAAGTGCTTCTTCTTCCAAACTATGCTTAAAATTTTTATCTTTGTAAAAAGAAGAATCTTGAATCAGACCATGTATTTCACAGACACAAAACTGGCTATTGCAGTTGTTGAGTTCTCATTTGCTACTAAATATAGGTGAAATGCAGTTAAATAGTCTTCTTTCAAAACTCTAGCTGATGAACTACCAGGGCTGCATAACCCTTCTTTTCTACATTGTAAATCCCCAGGGGGGGACACGGCCCCCTCCCTGGCCCCAGGTTCTCTGGGGACTCCAGTCAGCTGTGGGTGGGGATCGAACCAGAGCTCTGAGACTGTTGGTAGCCTGCGCACACCTGCTCATCACTGCTCACAGTTACTAACCCACCACACCACAGCCTCCCAGCGTTAACAAGCCTTTTCTCCAGGCGTTTTTCAAGTGCCTCTTCCAACCTGGGCTGTAAAATTTGAAAGTGACATGACCAGGATTCAAACCCCAAACCTTCTGGTTACTAGTCAGTCACTCTACTCAGTGAGCCAACTCTGATCATGTCAGATATTTTCTCCAGGAGTTTTTCAAGTGCCACTTCTAATGTGTGAATTAAAAAAAGGCATTAACATGGGATTGAACCACCAACTTTGTGATTGCAAGGCAGCCACTTTCCTTACTGAACCAAAGTAGGCCATTATAAGCAAGGTTTCTCCAGGCGTTTTTCAAGTGCCTCTAAGACTAGACTAATCCTAGATATAACAACAGCTTCTTCTGGCCGTTTTTCAAGTTCCTCTTTCAATGTGTGGTTTAAAATGTGACCTTTGCTGTGCTTGAACCATCAACCTTGTGATGTCAAGAGAGCCTCTTTACTCACTGAAACATTCAAGGACATCACACAGTTGGTGAACTTTGTTTTTTCAGGCATTGTTCAAGTGAGTAAAAAACAGCTGGAGAAAAACTAATTGTTGTGTGCTGATTTGGGACAGTCAGTGAGGAAAGAGGCTGACTTTTAATAACAAGATTGGTGATCCCATGTAAATCCTTATTTTAATCCACACATTAGAAGTAGCACTTGAAAAACGCCTGGAGAAAAGATCTGACATGATCAGAGTTGGCTCACTGAGTAGAGTGACTGACTAGTAACCAGAAGGTTTAGGGTTTGAATCCCGGTAATGTCACTTTCAAATTTTACAGCCCAGGTTGGAAGAGGCACTTGAAAAACGCCTGGAGAAAAGGCTTGTTAACGCTGGGAGGCTGTGGTGTGGTGGGTTAGTAACTGTGAGCAGTGATGAGCAGGTGTGCGCAGGCTACCGACAGTCTCAGAGCTCTGGTTCGATCCCCACCCACAGCTGACTGGAGTCCCCAGAGAACCTGGGGCCAGGGAGGGGGCCGTGTCCCCCCCTGGGATTTACAATGTAGAAAAGAAGGGTTATGCAGCCCTGGTAGTTCATCAGCTAAAGTTTTGAAAGAAGACCATTTTAACTATACTTACATATATTAGAAACAGATTACTTATTCATGCTAAACCAATGCAAGAGCCATGATTATGTGGTAAGATTTTGGAAGAAGAAACACTTGGAGAAAGGAAGAGAGAAAGGACATGTGACTACCTGGATTGGTTCAGTTTCTCTCTCTCCCCCCCACACACACACACACAGAGAAACAGGAATCCAAGTCTCTGTTTTTGTCATAGTCATATTTATGTCACAGTAATTCAGTAAAAACATTGTGTATTTGACAGCAAAAGCTAAGCAATCATTTTCCTGGAGTATTTAGCTGCAATACAAAGTAGCCAATATATATATATATATATATATATATATATATATATATATATATAAGTAAACATAATATACTGTTACACTTTTAAAGTTTAAGTTATACATAACTTACGTTATACAGAGATAAAGTGATAGTTTTTGGAAATAGATTACATCTTATCAATAACATATTTACATAGCTTTTACATTTTTATTTAAGTTATTTACACATTGTAAACTCCTCAGATAGTCACTGCACATACACAGCAGTGACTGGGGCAAGTCCACTCATATGACTCAGACACTGAAGTTAAAAATGACATGCTAATAAAGCAACAGTTTTCCTCAACTCCCTCCTGGTGTGATGTTGTGATGGTTCTAAGGAGCCTCACATCTAGGCTGATCTGCTGGATCCTGACCAGGATCTCTTTAAACAGCAGCTGGCATCTGAAGCCCCTTAAGGTTCACAGGAAATAATTGATTTGTCTGAATGTTGATGTTCAATCATCCTTCCCTGTACTGCTTCCCTATACTGCCCCCTTGTGACACAGAAAATAAACAACAGCTTCAGAAGTTGTATGCAAAACTAGGATACTCCTCAACTCTCCTCAACCCCTACCACCACTCACTGGCAGGAGTGTGTGTGTATCTGTATCTCTGCCTGTCCTCCTCTTCCTCCCTCCCTCTCTACAGCACCATGGTGGGGATGTGATGCACCAGCGAAGCAGGATGTGGGTGAGGCACCTGGCTGTGGGGGGGAGGAGGAGGGGAGCGAGCCTGCAGCACCCCCACCCCCCCGACCCCCCCGACCCCCGCTCCCCCCGTGGGCCGATGCCGGGCGCTCTTCTGGTGCGCCCTCAGCCCGGCCAGCTGGGAGTAGGCGCTCTGGCAGACGTGACACTTGTAGGGGCGCTCGCCGGTGTGCAGGCGCACGTGGTTACGCAGCGTCGACGACTGGCTGAAGCGGCGGTTACAGAAGCGGCAGACGAACGGCTTGTCCAGCGTGTGGATCCGCATGTGAGAGCGCAGGTTACTGCGGGAGTTGAAGCCTCGGTGACAGATGACGCAGCGCATGCGGCTGGCCGTCACCAGGGATGAAGAGGAGGAGGAAGAGGAGGTGGAGGAAGCGGAGGAGCCATCACAGAGGTGGAAATCATCTGGGGAGGGAGGGAAGGGGGTGAGTGGAGGAGGGCTCTGTGTTTGTGAATAGGTGTGTGTGAGTGTAAGTGAGTGTGTGTGTGTGTGTGTGAGGGTAAGTGTGTGTGAGTGTAAGTGAGTGTGTGTGAGTGTGTGTGAGTGTAAGTGAGTGTAAGTGAGTGTGTGTGTGAGTGAGTGTGTGTGTGTGTGTGTGAGGGTAAGTGTGTGTGAGTGTAAGTGAGTGTGTGTGAGTGTGTGTGAGTGTAAGTGAGTGTGTGTGTGAGTGTGTGTTCCTCACCTGACTTGATCTTCTTGCTCTGGTCCTCCTCAGTTCCAGGGACTCCAGGGATCCCCAGGAAGGTGTTGTGGGAGTTTCCATACCACACCAGCAGCTCCTGGTCTGGAGGGATAGTCTGCAGGGGGAGACACATGTTCAGACGGGTAGCCTCTCAACGTCAGCTGCCCCAGAGCCTCATGGAGGCCCAGAGAGGGAGGGGTGAGAGGAGGGGCTCCTGACTGGAGGCCCAGAGTAGGAGGGGTGAGGGGAGGGGGTCCTGATGAGGGAGGGGTGAAGGGAGGGGGTCCTGACTGGAGGCCCAGAGTAGGAGGGGTGAGGGGAGGGGCTCCTGACTGGAGGCCCAGAGTAGGAGGGGTGAGGGGAGGGGGTCCTGATGAGGGAGGGGTGAGGGGAGGGGCTCCTGACTGGAGGCCCAGAGTAGGAGGGGTGAGGGGCTCCTGGCTGGAGGCCCACAGTGGGAGGGGTGAGGGAAGGGGGTCCTGACTGGAGGCCCAGAGTAGGAGGGGTGAGGGGAGGGGATCCTGATGAGGGAGGGGTGAGGGGCTCCTGACTGGAGGCCCACAGTGGGAGGGGTGAGGGGAGGGGATCCTGATGAGGGAGGGGTGAGGGGAGGGGCTCCTGACTGGAGGCCCAGAGTAGGAGGGGTGAGGGGAGGGGGTCCTGATGAGGGAGGGGCTCCTCACCTCCACAGCCTTGTAGAAGATGCTTCCACCCAGCTGCATCACCTCCAGGTTCTGCTCCTGCTCGTTACGAGCGCACTTGATGTAGGTCATCCAGCTGCGCTGGTCCTCCTGGCTGGCGTCGATGAAGTAACGCACCGAGCCGTCCTCGTTGAACACCTGCAGGACACCAGGGATCAGAGGTCAAAGGTCAGAGGTTGTGTGGCTCGGGGCCTTACAAGGAAACAGGTGTATACTGACAAAAACCATGTTGTCAGCCAGGCTTTTAAACACACACACACATGTACACACGTATGTAAATGTCATAAACATTTAAGACTGTTTGTTTGTTTACCTCCCACATGAGGTTGTTGTTCTTGAAGAGGTCGACGTGCTCGGGGGAGATGACCCGCCCTGTGAACGGCCCCATCTCCGTCCCTGCCTTGATCCACGTCTTGGAAAAGATACCCAGACCTTCACCAGGGACGGAGCTCTGAGCGATGATCACCTCGCTGGGGAGGACCAGGCTGGACAGCTTCTGCACCTCTGGAGAGAGGAGAGAGGAGGAGGGGAGGGGAGGAGGGGGGGGGGGGGGAGGAGAGGGGAGGAGGGATCCATTTAGCATGGTGGAACACGACTAAACTTCAACTTCATGAACTTAATGAACAAATACATTAACACTGTTCCATAGATTTAAAAAAATTACTCCTAAAACTATTTGCACTGTTTAATTTGGCAGTGTTTAGTGTTCTAGGCTAAAGGAACACAGCAGGTTATATACATGTCCGCACTTTTTTTCCCGTTAACATCTGAGTTTTCAAGTGAAAAGTGGACTGTGATGTGGGAGAACAGAGGTTTATCCTCCCGGTCTGTTCCATGCTGCCTGCAGACTCTCAGCTCGTTAAAGGCACATGGGGAGAGGAGGTTCATCCCAAATTCATGATCCCTTTTAAGAACTTTGTAGCAGAACAACAAGACTGAATGAAATGAGGATCTACTGAAAAGGTCCGGGAATTTCTGACAACAAAAAAATGGAAAGACGATTAGGCTTCTGACATGGTGTGAATAGTAGCTTTCACGGTTTATTACCGCGAGGAACACCCGGTCTATAAAAAAAGACTATCGTCATGCAATAGCTGCCAGACCTGAAGCTGTGGAGCTTCTGATGGATGAATGAGGACTGAAACCCTGCAAAGCCTTTCAAAAAAGGGAGGTTTTCTTTTCTTTTGGAAACTTTCTCAGGTCAAGCACAGCGATAAGCTCATGAATTTAATACCCCTCTTTAATACCCCTCTTTAAGTCACAACCAGTTACACGCTGAAGCAGCCTTTAAAAAGCGCCCCGGACCCGGGTTCAAGGAGGTTAAAGTGGTACATGATGAGAAATACACGGAATCTCACCGGAGAAAATCAGAATTTTACGCAAAAAAGTGCCACTGAGAAATGTGTCAGATAGGCTAAGTCTCGCTTTATTTCCAAATGTTTGGAAGATTTAGGATCAATAGTCGCTGGCTTCTTTTCCCAATTCACAAAAGCAACTTTTTAAAACGTCCCATTGCAACCAGTAAAATTATTTAAAAATATATAAATATATTTGGCTATACATAGATGTAAATACTACATATGTCAGTTTTTCAAAAAAAATACAATTACAATTTATAAATGAAAAAAAAGAAATCTTACCCCCAGAGAAGGACTGTGCCAGGACCTCAGCAGTGAAGGCAGTCTTGGGGCTGCTGCTGGTTTTGATGCTGGTCTGGTCCTGGAGCAGATGCTCCCCCAGCACGCTTCTCCAGCGGCCATACAGGAAGCTGTGCAGGATGTCTGAGGTGATCATGTCAGCCAGACAGAAACTCTGCTGCTTAAATCCAGACTGCAGAGTCTCCGCAGGAAGGACAGAACCCATGGGAATGAGTCTGGACAGAAGTTTAAAGTAAAAAACAAATATCGATTTGTTCTTTTCTAAAAGGTAAACTTGCAACCCCCCCCAAAAAATACAATTAAACCCTGAGATAAGGAAGAAAAGTAAACAAATCTAGATATTTGACGTCCTGTTTGCTGGATGTAGGGGGAAAGATTGAGCTGGTTCCTGTCCTCGGTGCTTTTATAGGGTGCTGTGGGGCCTAATGATCTGATAATGACCCTCCCCTCTGTTCTCCAGCTTGTTCTAAAGAAGAAGCCACGCGCTCCACTGAGAGGCCCCTCCTCGAGACCCGCGGGGTGCGCGTGTGTATTTCCTGGGCCTAACCTTGGCGCGTGCGTGAGAGGAGACAGGAATACAAGGGGAGGGAGAGGGGGGGGGGGGGGGGGGGGGGGGGGGGTGGGCCGGGGTGGGCCGGGGTAAAAACGGGCTGTTAACGATGGTGTCAGAATACGCCTGAGATCCACCTTGCAACCTTTAAAATAACAAGAGATCTATCACGGGGAGGGATAAGAGGCTGGCATGGTTGCATGGTTGCATGGTTGCATGCGGAGAACCAAGGCTGCACACAAACACGATAAAATGACAAGTTAATCAACTGACATCAGAGAAGCACATCGAGCCAGTAGAATATTTTAAGCAAATAGTTTACACACACCTTTATATTCACTTCGATTTTACATCCTCAGCATCAGTTATTAGGCCTGTATAACAATTAATTGGGCTCTCATAATCTGAAAATTATAACACCTTTAGATCTTTGTCAATTAAAAAAAAACAGAATATAATTCGGGGATTTCCTTACTGTATTTTGATCATATATTAAATGTCCACATGCACTAGAACATGCAACCATCACCGTAACGTTTGTTCCGAAAAATAAGGAAGGAAAATAAAAAATGAAGCATGGCATTTTTATGTTTTATTCTTTGTTTGCATTTAAAATAAGATTATACATTTTACAATCCCCAACACTGTATTTAGACATCTGTTTATGGATGCATTTGTTTTAATGGGTTTTATGAATTGTTTTAGTTTTAGTTTAATTTACTCTCTCAGTTCACATATTTTCTCTCCTTGAGGACTGTGGGCATTTTCTCCTCATGCAGAGAGAACATCTTTATTCCCATTCAGCTCGCCCCTAAACAACATCAGCTGAAAGGAAAGTGGCTCAAATCAATCTTCCACGGTGTTTTCAGAGCAATTTGACATCCATGGTGCTCATCTTTTATTTGGATAACTACAAGGGGGGCTGGTAGCGGGGTCTGGAAAAGGTCCAGAGCTGTAGGACATGAAAGGAGATGGAAATGCGCGAGAGGCGCGCGAGGTGAACGGACTGCCTGCCTGCACGCGGTGACTGAGGCGCGCGAGGTGAGTGACAGAGGAGAACAGATTACTCCTCAACAGCTGCTTTTTTTAGGGGGACACCCCCCACCCCTCCTCATCAAAAACCCTTTATTTCTCCAGATTCTTTCCTCCATCAATAGGATTTCCACACATTAAGATTAATTTAAATGTATTAAAGGTTTATTGCACTCAGATACACTTGCAGTTTACATTAACAATGTAACAATGAGATGGGTGATGAATGAATGATCTAAATGAATATCAGAAAGTAGATATATATTTGTATCATGCTGCTGCATTAAATTAATTAGCCTAATCATAACGAATTAAAACGAAATTAGGCCTCTATATAAATTTAGTTGTTATTCCTGTTTAATTTTAAAATGTATGATATTACAATTATTTCGCCAAATAATTAGTTCAATAAAATAAATATTTTGATATAGCCACTGTATTTGATATTGATATATATTTCAACGTCGTCCGAATTCCCACAGCGACTTAAATATATCACCACACTAAATCAGCTTCTCAAAATCAAGAAATATCTGATATTTTATCATGTTTCCTTTGATCGGTTTCCGTAAATGTTTGTGTTTATTATTATAATTTCATAGATCTGTCAAGACAGTCCATCCACCTGCTCCGGGGCACGAGCAGGTATAACCTCTACGCTAAAAGCTGCACGCGAGATCACCAGCATCAACACACCATGCGCACGAGGATGAAACTAAAATCTAACTACTAATACGATACTATAGAAAATATGTTTACCTGTAAACAAAATGCAGCCAAGTTTCTATATGGGAAACACAAACAGTTAAAGCCTTATTTTAAGATTTCTATTCAGGTTTAAAATGTCTAATAACCCTCCTGTTGAGACCTGGTAAAGGGCTATGTTGTATTTAAAATAGTTAAATGATGGTACTGCTAAAATAAATTGAGCCACCGTCCATGCGTAATTTATCATGCATGTCTTTTCTTTGGTCTCCTGATCCGTGCAGCACAAAGCACCAATCTGTCCCTTGTGAGAGTGTAGAAAAGGAATACACAAAAATGAAGAAAGAATAGAGATTTGCAAATGTTTTTCAATTGATTTGACTCAATGAACAGTGGATTATTTTCTCTCTTCTTTTTTTTTCCTTCCAAGGATAAAATCGAGGAGTTTGGCTGGAAAGCCACGGTCACATTTAATAGACGTGGAAAGATGTGCTTTATTTGGTATATAGGATGAAATTTAATGAGCTTAGAACGGCCCTTGAGAGACAAAGGGGACTCAATATGTACCCAATCCCAATCTCTTTGGGGAAACAGACTGCTGAAAGTCAAAAGAAAGGTTGAAGAGAATAGGGGGGTGGAGTGAAAGGGGGGAGGCAGGGTGGGGGGGAGGCAGGTGACTGGCACGCGTAAACACAAGAGAGACACTTTTGGCACAAGGCTGATTCTTC
>CM059344.1:1111164-1130123 GCA_030340685.1 Protosalanx chinensis
TAACATGATTCAAATCAAAAGTCATCATAAACGGTTCAAATAACAGATCATTTTGAGGAGCATTTTAATCTAATCACACGAAATAATAAAAACGCAGATTTATAAATGTATAGGAAGAAGAAAATCTATATTTGTCTCCACACTGAAATAAAGATATTGCAACCTCCCTGAACACATACAACAAAAAAACTGAGCAAATCAAAAAACGGATAAATAAAGGAATTAGAAACCAAACCAGTAATTTAGTACAAAAAAAGAGAGTTTTCTGCAGACAGTTATACATTACATGTCAATCTCACAACATTAAAATGTTCTACGTAAAAAACATGAAATCAAAACAGACCTCTATGTCACGCTGCCCGTTATTCAAGAGAACTCCAAACTGCCAAGCCACACCCATTACTGTTACAGCCAAAAAGAAAGAAATAAACACACAAAATAAAGAATGACGACAAATGAAAAAAGAAATAAAAAGGATTATACTGCATTTTGTTCAAAGCACACTGATAACATGTTCAAGTTTGATGAAAAAAAATTAATAATAATAACAGAACCAAAACGTTTGTATTTTGCAAGACCAGAGACTAACTTCCCAAAAACAAAGGTCAGGTGAAATATTCATTTTACGTGATAAAACATAAAAATTTGAAATAAAAAATAAAGGGAAAGTGAAAACGTCTTTGATTTTGTCTTTCTTCTTCAATTAATATTATTATTATTATTATTGTTATTGTTTAGTCATTCTAAAGCGAGTGTGTTACAAAAAAAAAAAACATTCTGAAGCCGCATAGCTGTTGAAAAATGTCTTCTAAACCTCGATAGTACTGCTAACAGCTGTCTTCCTTGTCCTCAGTCACTCCAAACTCTTCTGGAAGGTCTAGTGGTCCTGAGAACACACACACACTTCAGAACACTGTGTGTGTGAGTGTGCGTTATCTGGCTGGTTGTACGCCCCTGTGTATTACCTGGCTGGTGTGTGTGGTGTGTGTGTTACCTGGATGGTGTGTGTGTGTTACCTGGCTGGTGTGTGTGTTACCTGGCTGGTGTGTGTGTTACCTGGCTGGTGTGTGTGTGTTACCTGGCTGGTGTGTGTGTGTTACTTGGCTGGTGTGTGTGTGTTACCTGGCTGGTGTGTGTGTGTTACCTGGCTGGCTGTGTGTGTGTTACCTGGCTGGTGTGTGTGTGTTACCTGGCTGGTGTGTTACCTGGCTGGTGTGTGTGTGTTACCTGGCTGGTGTGTGTGTTACCTGGCTGGTGTGTGTGTGTGTGTTACCTGGCTGGTGTGTGTGTGTTACCTGGCTGGTGTGTGTTACCTGGCTGGTGTGTGTGTGTTACCTGCTGGTGTGTGTGTGTGTTACCTGGCTGGTGTGTGTGTGTGTTACCTGGCTGGTAGGGCAGAGGGCCAGAGGTACGCCCCCTGCTGTCTGTAGTACTCTGCTACAGCTGCTCGTACTCTGGGACAGGACTCTGCTGGGACGACTGACCTGCACACACACACACATATTAGAATAATGAACCCAATAACAAAGAGAGGGGTAGAGAGAGGTAGAGAGAGAGAGGTAGAGAGAGGTAGAGAGAGGTAGAGAGAGAGAGAGGTAGAGAGAGAGAGAGAGAGAGAGAGAGAGAGAGAGAGAGGTAGAGAGAGAGAGAGAGAGAGAGAGAGAGAGAGAGAGGTAGAGAGAGAGAGAGAGAGAGACATCATACCTAGTTTCTTATAGTACTGCTCCCATGCCTTGGAATAGTCCATCTGACCAGCCTGGGAACCATTGTGACCTGAACACACACACAACATTACAGTACAGAACACAGCCATTGTAATATCTTTGCTTGTGTGTGTGTGTGTGTGTGTGTCCATACTGGGGTCAGGCTGGCCAGCTGTCTGCCAGGTCTGGTAGGTGGTTCCCCATCCGCCTGTCATGAACGCCTGGGCACCACCACTGCAACACACACACACATATCAGTACTGCGTGCACACACACACACACACACACACGCACGCACACGCACACACTGGCTGGGCTACCTCTGGTGTGTGGCAGTAGGCTGAGTAAAGTGACTGAATCCAAATCCTCCGTTACTCATGATGCCTGAACCCTGGAGACACACAGGAGGTACCATCATCATCATCATCACCATGGAAACACACAGGAGGTACCATCATCATCATCATCACCATGGAAACACACAGGAGGTACCATCACCATGGAACACACAGGAGGTACCATCACCATGAGACACACAGGAGGTACCATCACCATGGAACACAGGAGGTACCATCATCCTCATTCTCCTCCTCCTCATCATCATCACCGCCTCCATGCATGTGAGTGTACGTGGTGTGTGTGTGTGTGTGTGTGAGTGTGTATACCCCTATCTTGTCGTCTATGAGCTGGCGTGCCAGGTCCATCTGGGGGGCCGTGCCTCTCAGGGTGAACACCCTGACACTGGGGTCTGTGCTGGGGGGAGGGTTCCTCTGAAGCTCCACATGGGCCCCCGACTGCTGGTTGATGCTCTTGATGGTGTCCCCACCTGACACACACACACACACACACACACACCAGGCTGGTGAAGACAGAGAGTACAGCCAGACTGATGTCCTCCCTCCCCTTCCTCCTCCTCCTCCTCCAGGGAGCAGGAACACCCACATCCACCAGCACCTTCTTCCTTACAAGCAGACACTCTATTGACCCTACTTGACACCACGCTGAAAAGACCTCCCCTCACCTCCCCTCCTCCCGGCCCTGTGCCAGCTCCAATAGACTGCAGGACCATGAAGTCATTGTGCTTCTGATGAACCCTGCTTGATGACCCCACAAGGAGCAGAGAAGAGGCAGGCCAGACACCAGAGGCTCTGCCTCCCTCTCTGGTTCTTCCACACACACACTCTCTCACACACTCACGCAGACTCACACACACACACACGATTGTATGTCTGCGCACAGGCATTTCAGTCTTATTCCATGCATGGAGTCATACATGTTCCACACCGTGTGTGTGTGTGTGTGTGGAGGTGGGGTTGGGTCAGAGCAGAGGGTGCTGTGTGTCTGGGGGGTAACAGAGGGTGGGGGGGCGTGGCTCATGATTTCTGCTGTATGGTTGAGACATTAATCACCATCGGCCAATAGAGAGACTTGACAGCACCACCAGTTCATCCTCCTGCTCCCAGCCTGCTAGACATATGGACCTGCTACACACACACACACACACACACACACACTCTCTCTCACACACATACACACTTGACTTTTGTGGAGCTTTGCCTTTTCATTAGCTACCCCTCCCCCTAGCACCAGTCAACCAGTGAATGGTCAATGACTTTTAAATAGGGGCCAATAGAGTGAGAATGAATGGCTAATAAGCTCATTCATTCTGTCAACCCTCCCCGCCCAGCTCTCTGTACATGGGGGGTGGGGTGGGAGACAGGGGGAGCAGGCCCAGAGCATAGGAGCTACGAGGTAGGAGATAAGGAAAAAGGGGGGTGGGAGACAGGGGGAGCAGGCCCAGAGCATAGGAGCTACGAGGTAGGAGATAAGGAAAAAGGAGATAAGGAGGTAGGGGAGGAGGGCAGGCCTGTGCTTGAACAAGTGAGAGAGAGACAGAGAGAAAGAGAGAGAGAGAGAGAGAATAAACGTTTTTGGAGAAAGTGCAGGGTCAGGTAAGAGAGAGAGAGAGCGGTGGGGAGCTTTGCTTGGTCGCCCAGGTACTTGTGGCACATTAGAGACTTTCAGTCTTTTACCTTGACAGACAGCTAATGGACCGAGGAGAGGGAGAGAAAGGAAAAGAGAAAGAGAAAGAGAGGGAGGGAGCAGAGAGAGGAGGAGAGGGACACAGGAGGAGAGATCAACATGATAAAAGGCTTGCCTGGCTTTCTCAAGGCTGACCTCTGAGAGAGGCAGACATGGCTGTGTTCATCCAGGCAGCAGTGTGTGTGTGGCAGAAGTGTGTGTGTGTGGCAGAAATGTGTGTGTGTGTGTGTGTGTCAGAAATGTGTGTGTGTGTGTGTAATAGTATATTTAACAATAATGAAGGTTGTATGACCCTGACCTCACACCCATTATGTGTCACCTCACGTGTGTGTGTGTGTGTGTGCTAGCTCTTACCTTTGCCGATCACCAGGCCACACTTGTCAGCAGGTATGGTGTATGTCACTTCCTGTAGTCCTCCAGGTGAGCCAAGGTTCCAGTCCCCTCTGACCCGACCCCGCCCCCTTGCCCCGGCCACGCCCCCAAACCCATCTCTGTCCTGGAGACACAACACAGGATCAGTATGACACTGATGTCATGCGGTGTGTGTGTGTGTGGTGTGTGTGTGTACCTGAGCAGTCTGGATCAGCTCGTTGATGAGGTGTACAGCATGCTGGCAGCGGTCAGACTGACCCATCACCATGGCAACACGTTCAGGGCTGATCCCGTCGTCTAGCAACAACAACAACACAACAACAGCAACAAGGTTACACACACCAGCAGGTTTAACATGCTCACACATGCTACACACAAACCTTAAGCTCTTCCTCTAATATTCATGTGGGCACACACACAAACACACACCTCCAGCAGACACACACACACACACACCTCCAGCAGACACACACACACACACACCTACAGCAGACACACACACACACACCTGGTTTGAACTGGATCCTGACCCCGGCATCGTTCTGGATCTTCTTGATCATGTCTCCACTTCTGCCGATCACGATTCCCACTGCAAACCTGGGCACGGCCACCTGCACACACACAGGGGAGGAGGGACTGAAGTCACACGCTCACCGCTCTCCAATCTTCCCCTCCTCTCCCTCCCTCCCCCCTCCTCTCCCTCCCCGCCCCCTGCCTCCCCAGGCTCTTACGTCCAGGGTACTGCCCCCCAGCCTGGGGTTAAAATCGTTCCTCCCAGACCTGTAGTCTCCCTGATCCTTCTCCCTGATGATCTCCAGGACCAGCTCCGTGCTTGCTGAGGGGGGAGAGAGGGGGGGGGGGCAAGATAGATGAAGACTTCTGAACATACAAACCTGTTTGAGGTGATTGGCTGGGGCATGCTGTGTGGGCGGGGCTTACCTGGACCTTGTAGGGATCCCCTGAGATCCTGAGGGGCTTGTCTGCTCCGGTGGGCATCGGCCCGTCCTGAATCATCATCATCTTCACCCCCGCTCGCTCCTGAGGACCATCACCACCGTTATCATCCTCATCCTCATCATCCTCATCATCACCCCCCCAGTCGCCCCCTCACCTGCAGCTGTTTGATGGTGTCGCCCCCCCGGCCGATGACCAGGCCTACTTTACTGGCAGGAATCAGCATCTCCTGTACTGAGCTGCCCCCCCTCGCCATCGCCATGGAAACCCGGTCCGCTCCGACAGCGCTCCACAATCTGGCTTAGCATCCTCTTAGCCTGCCTGGGGGGGGGGGGGGAGAAGGGAGGAGGAGGAGGAAGAGAGGAAGGAGTCAACACACTTTTTAGAACTGAAGTCCTGTGTTGTAAAGTGTGTGTGTGTGTGTGTGTGTGAAGATGACTTACTCAATGCTCTCTGGAGTTCCTGTCAGTGAACAAGGTCTCTCCATCATACCTCCACTCTCTAGGAACACACACACACACACAACCACATAAATATACACACACACACATAAACACACATACATACATACACACACACAGATTTTCACTGTCTCAAGCAATGCAGTTAGCTAGACAACACATACAGATACACACAGACCCAGTTTTCTTACCGGAAGCTATCTGTATCTTACACCCTGACTCCAGCTGGATTCTGGTGATCTGCTCTCCTCCTCTCCCAATGACTAGAGAGGAGGGGGAGAGAAGGAGGGAGGGAGGGAGGGAGGGAGAGAGATGAGTTCAGGAGGTGACAGTGAAACCTAAAAGACAGATGAGAGTCTTCAGCTTGCAGACTTACTGAATCCGACCATTCTATCAGGCACTTTGTAATCTTCTGTAACGACCCTGGAGAGGAAAGACACATTCTCATCATTGTGTATGTGTGTGTATGTGTTTGTGCGCGTGTGTGTGTTTGGGAGTTCATGCTGTATCAATTCAAGAGGATTCCATTGGAAACATCTACAGTCACAGCCCCAAGGACAAGAGCTGATAAATATGTTACGATTCTGCGCACACACGCACTGTCTCACACACACACCTCTATGTGCAAACAAGACAAGGCTAGAGAGCGCAGATCATTATCGGGATCTGACTAGATCACAGGTCCCCTGCTGAGAAAACTGTGTGTGTGTGATCAACAGGGGTAGGGGGATTTTACACCAAATAGCTGCTGAATCAATATCGTTCTCCTGGCACACAAATAGCATGCTTCAACCAACCAACTAGCCAGCCAGCCAGCCAGTCAGTCAGGACTTACCTCTGGTGTCCCATGGCTGCTAGCTGGTTACCTGCAGAGACATGAGAGGAGAGGAACAATGGAGGGAGGAGGGGAGAGAATAGGGGAGAGGGGATATGAGTTCAAAAGTCCAACTTGTGAAACAAAGAAATCTAACCAAAACTGACACTTCCACAGACTCCCCCATCCTCCCCTCTCTCTCCCCTCTCCAAGGAGGTCTCCAAAACTGCTACACAGATTGATCAGCATCGTACTGTATTGGAGGGGCATTAGGTTAGCCCACACTTGCAGGGTGGTCAGAAATCCCATGCTGGCTGTGACCGGGACCAGGGCCAGCCGCACTCACCGATTGGTGACGGGCAGTGATAATGGCGAATGATTGGACGTCAGACTGGGGTAATTGGCCGCATTTGGGTGACCTTCCCAGGTAATGAGTGTATTATCTCTGTAGGGGTGGTGGGCGGGAACAGAGGGGTCTCCGTGGTTACCTACAGGCCAAATGGTGATAAACTGGAGTGGGGTGAGGGGGAGGGAGTGAGACCAAACCAGCCTCTACTGGGGCTCCTGCAATAGTCCTGTTGAGTTCAAATCAACACTACTTGGTGTGGGGGGTGTGAAAGAGTTGTGTGTGTGGAGAGGTGTGTGTGTGAGGGTCTGACCAGTGTAGGCGTAGAGAGAAGGGTCGACGCCCGGCGGAGAACTGTTCATGTGGGACATTGGCTCCGCTCCCATTTTAGCAGCCATCTGGGATAGAAAGCACAGGACAGCGGTCAACACCAGACACATCCACACACATACAGACACATCCACACACATCCAGACACATCCACACACATCCAGACACATCCACACACATCCAGACATGTCCACACACATCCACACAACACCAGACACATCCACACACATCCAGACAACACCAGACACATCCACACACATACAGACACATCCACACACATACAGACACATCCACACACATCCAGACACATCCACACACATCCAGACATGTCCACACACATCCACACAACACCAGACACATCCACACACATCCAGACAACACCAGACACATCCACACAACACCAGACACATCCACACACATCCACACAGGGTTCAGTAACATCTCAACTACCGAACACAGTGTTCAGTAATAACAGCATTCCAGCACCAGTCCAACATGGCTGATGTGCTTCTCTGTACAGGCGTTACAGTGGCCTCACATCAGATCGCTCTCTTTAGCACGGACATGAGGAAGGAAGCAGCAATATCTCCCCAGTCTAATTAGGATTTGATCCGTTTCCAGCACATTCTAGTTTATTAGAGTAACCATGCATTTGTCCTCCGGGGTGCAGATGGAGCTTTATGTTGTTGTGTTTGCACCGAGTACAGAGAAGCACTTAGGACTGAGAAGGGACCAGCCGTTTATATCTCTAATTATGTTTCAGCGCCAAAGAGCATCTCAGTCTGTTGACACAGATTCAGCAGTGGAGGTCTGAAAGAAAGAGGCTGACCTTGACGAGCTGAATGACCACAAAGATACACAGAAAAGACTAATGCTCAACTGGATTGGGAGTTTCCGCAAAATTCATTTATATATCAGCTGCTCCTTCTCAACACTGACTCAGAGAGATATGTCAACAGCCTGGTGGACTAAACTGGTCGTTATTAAGTAGTAAAAGCCTCCAAAAAATATATGGATTTAAACTGCTTATACTCTTCCTCTACCCCTGTATCGTGTTACTGTGCTGATCATTGTGCTAAGTAATAAAACAGGCTTGTTAAGACATCTATATAAAGGCAAGTTATCGTTATTGAAGTGAAAATGTCGACGTGTTTAGGGGGCTGTCAACTACTCTGGACTGTTTATTCGCACCTATGACACTTTTTCTCCAGTACACTTTACACAGAGGAACAGTTTTAAAAATGTTATAAGCATGTTTATACTTTAGAGCAATATTTAAGTTCAGCATATAACCAATCTTAGATGATCACTGCCCCCTTATTTACATTTCTAGATATTTCCTCTGCAGCGTGAACACTTCTTATACGTTACATAAGGCAGCCCTACTTTAGCCCCAAACTTTGACAACAGCTAACAGCTTAGCTAGGCTAGCTAGCCCCCAGAGGGGGATTTAAATCTGTTATTAACTACATGTCAAGTTACCAGATATAGGGTTTGTGTCCAAAACAAACTTATATACATAGATCCCTTCTCCAGATGTGTGTTGTGGTTAAAGTTTGTATGTTTCTAGATCATTTCCAGATCAAGGCCCTGAATCCCTGAAACTTCAGGAACTTAACAACAGGTTGCTATGTGAGCACGTGTGACCAGCTCAGCTTAGCAACAGTTAGCTTAGCCTACTTAGCAACGACACAAGCACACTTCTGAGATCTTCTTCGACTTGACAACACTACTAACTGGATTAAAATGCTTTTTTTAGTGTCGTGATGTGGACAGAAAACCCCCCCAGCTCAGTGAACTAGAGCTGGGTGACAGCTAGCATGCTAGGTGGCTCTGCTAATGGCTTTAAAGACCAATGTGGGCGAGTTCGAATAAAAGTGCTTTAGCGTCGTTAAAAAGACTCTTTTCCACTTCCGTTACATCGTACAGGAATTGCTACACTCTTTGTTACCTGTCGAGCTCGATGTAAAGCATCGGCGAAGCCGTCAGCTTTCACTCCGGGCTGAGGCATTGCGGCCTGTCCCTGAAGCAGCTCCGCCATCATCATCATCATGATCCTCCGCGAGCCTGCCGCTCAGCTGCTAGCAGCACGCGCCGCACCGCGAGCCACTTCCGCGTTTGGCCGGTCACGTGCTTCGAGCCGCCTTTGCTCTCGTGTAGTGCGCTGAAGTCTTCAGTAGGGGAGTGAGAGAGATTGGAAACTCTTTTATTATGGTTATTGTATCCACAACAATGACGTTTTAGATTAAACATGTTAAATAAAAATGGAAAGTCATTGTAGGTGGGTTAAATAATTAACATCTGCTGTTTTAAGCTGCAGTGAAGCTTTATTCAAGGCCCAAAAATGATATTTGGAGCGCTGAATGCTAATGATACTCTGGAAGTGACCAGATCTCGAGACTGACATGTCTGATAACCCTGCATGACCTCTGACCTCTACTGGCCTGAATACCTGAGGTCTGGTGACACACACACACACACACCCCTCTGGTCCTTCAGGATGTGACACACCTGGCCTGTGGTGTCAGATGCTGCTGATAGAGAGAGAGGGGGAGAGAGGGGGAGAGGAAGAGAAAGGGAGAGAGAGGGTGGGAGAGGAAGAGATTTAGAGAGGGATAGAGAGGTAGAGAGGGAGGTAGGGAGTCATAGAGGTAGAGAGGGAGAGACAGAGGTAGAGAGGGAGAGAGGGGGGAGAGAGAGAGGTAGGGAGTAATAGAGGTAGAGAGGGAGAGACAGAGGTAGAGAGGGAGAGAGGGGGGAGAGAGAGGTAGGGAGTCATAGAGGTAGAGAGGGAGAGACAGAGGTAGAGAGGGAGAGAGGGGGGAGAGAGAGAGGTAGGGAGTAATAGAGGTAGAGAGGGAGAGACAGAGGTAGAGAGGGAGAGAGGGGGGAGAGAGAGAGAGGTAGGGAGTAATAGAGGTAGAGAGGGAGAGACAGAGGTAGAGAGGGAGAGAGGGGCAGAGAGAGAGGTAGGGAGTCATAGAGGTAGAGAGGGAGGGAGAGAAAGAGGTAGGGAGTAATAGAAGTAGAGAGGAAGAGAGGGGGGAGAGAGAGAGGTAGGGAGTAATAGAAGTAGAGAGGAAGAGAGGGGGGAGAGAGAGAGGTAGGGAGTAATAGAGGTAGAGAGGAAGAGAGGGGGGAGAGAGAGAGGTAGGGAGTAATAGAGGTAGAGAGGGAGGGTGTGACAGACATGTACCAGAGGGAGAGTGGCTGTGGTTTGTAGTCTTTTGTCTTTAGTTCCTGTCTCTGTGTTTTAAACCACTCCATCACAAGGCACCCCACAGTGAAAATGATACATGGTGTGTGTGGTGTGTGTCTGCGTGGTGTGTGTGGTGTGTGTGGTGTGTGTCTCCTGTTGGGCCAGTTGGATCCTCCCTCCCTCCCTCTTCCCCTCCTCCCTCCCTCCTCCTAACCCTCCCTCCACCCTTCCCATTTCACACAATTCTAGTCCCCTTTCCATACTGGACTGAATGATGGTTCTAATGTTATGTCTGCTGTGTTTCTATGATATGACGATGTTGTGCAGAGATGGAACACATCCTTTACCCAGAGCTGAAGAACAGATACTCAGGAAAAGTCTAAAGGAGCCTTTAGCTTTACTGCTTCCTGTTCACAGGGTCAGGATGGTAACATGGAGCATCAGCCCGGAATCCTTATTGACACCAGCAGTTACTGTATTGTCAGGAATAGAAATTGGACTATAGATCCATATGGAGTATAAGTCGCACCAACCCCCCCAAAAAATGCACAATGAATAAGAAAAAACACAAATAAGTTATACTGGACTTTACGTCACATATCCATAAAATCAGAGACCAAGAACGGACATTCCATCTTGAAAGGAAAATTATAGTAATAACAATAGAATAGAGAACAACAGGCGGAATAGGTGTCTGATATGTTAACATAACTTATGAACAGTTACCGGTATTCAGATAACTAGCAATAGCAAGCACTAGCACTAGCATAAACAACATCACATAACACGTTTACCAAACTCTCCAAATCATATTTTAAACGTTATTTTCTATTATGATTTTCTTTTTATTCATAACTTTTCAAAACAGGAAATGGAAAAATGCAAGCAATGACAAGAGATAATATGGATCCCACACACACTTAACAGACACACACAAGCACTCTGGAACACTAAAAACACACACACACACATACACAGCCTCCATATGAACTCTCATGGCTGTCTGTTATTTCCTGTTGATTCTGTAAGGGTACTTGAGAAACCATAATTTTCCACTTGGCAGAGCCCTTCAAACACTTCAACACACACTCACACACACCCACACACACACACACACACACACACACACACTCACACGATACACGCTGAAGATGAAGAACAAGAAGAGACTCAGTGGTTCCTGTGACTTAGAGGAGAGGATTCTGGGACATGTACCAGGTCAGGGCAGGTCACTGACAACATGTCAAAACTGATGAAAATGGTCAAAGTTGAAACACTTTTCAAATTTCAACCTTTCATTTCAGCTCTCCATCTGTGCTCTCTCTTATCCTCCTCATTGCTCTCGCTCGCTCTCCCTCTCGTTCCACCTCTCTCTACTCGCCTCTCCCTCCCCCCCCCCCCCCCCCCCCCACCCCCCAGCTCTCAGGGGTTGTGCATTGAGAGCCAATGAGGCGTCTAACTGGTAGAAGAGATGGACATTTATTACTTGCTTTAGTTCTCTGCTTTTCACAGAACCCCCTCACTTTTTACCCCCCCCTCGCTCTCTCTCCCTTCCTCCCTCTCTCTCTTCATCTACCTCTTCCAACTCTCTCCCCCTCTGTCCCCCCCCCTCTCTATAGCCCGCCCTGTGGAGAACTCAGAAGAACAAGCATCAATATCAAACTGAGAGACACAATTTGTCTCCTGAAGTAGAATGAAGGAGGGAGAGAGAGAGAGGGGGAGATAGAGTGAGAGAGAGAGAGAGAGAGTGAGGGAGGGAGGGAGGGAGGGAAAGAGGGGGACGTTTTGAAAGGCAGGGTTCCGATGGAATGGGGTCAGCTCTATAATAATGTTGACCTGGCAGTGTCAGGGATGTTTCTAGAAGGTTTCCTTGATCAGGATGTTGTGTAGACTGTCAGGTACAGCAGAGAAGGGTGGAGTACGGAGAGAATACAGACGACATGATTTCAGAGAAAATGAAACCATTTGTGGTTGTCTGTCTGTCAGGTACCCATTAAAGATGTCTCTCTCTCTCCCTCTCTCTCTCTCTCTGACTCCTTCTGTTTGATTTCAGTTATCACCAGGTCTGGTGAACACACACACACACACACACACACTGATGCTCAGGGGGAGGGAGAGAGAGAGAGAAAGAAAGCGAGAGAGAAAGAGAGAGGAGAGAGAGAGAGGGGAGATAGGAGAGGGCTAGAGAAAGAGAGACAAGTGTTCTGTTAATGCCACATGTTTTCATTCAACCATTAAATAGTCGACTGAGAGGCTGGATTCAGAAGTTCCCCTTTTAGAACACAAATCTTTGTGTTTTTTTTTGCCATTAATTCTACTGAAACGATAAAGAGGGAGATGGGACACACCACACCAAGAGAGAGAGGGAGGGAGGGAGAGAGAGAAGGAGAGAGGAGAGAGGGAAGGAGGGAAAGATGGAGGGAGGGAGAGACACATGGTAGGCGGAAGGTTATGGCTATAAAATATATATTTCCTTTTTCTATTTTGTTCTTTCTCTCTTGTTCTCTATGTATTCCTCATTCCTTTCCTTCTCTCTTTCTCTCTCCCTCCTCTCTCTCTCTCTCTCTCTCTCCCTCTTTTCCCCCTCTCTCTTTCTCCCCTCTCCCCCCCCCTCTCTCTCTCTTAGTCTCTCTTTAATGCTAACTTCTATTCACACCCCAGTTTATATTTGAAGTTTTAATCTAATTATTAACTATTTGGAGGGGATTTGGGGGAAGTGCTTTGTGTGTCTGAATCAGACTGTGTTTGGAAAGTCTAGCTGCAGTCTTGTGCCATTGAAGGAAGGGAGGGGGGATGGGGGTGAGGGGGGCAGTGTCAAAGACCTTGTCCAAAAATATTTAGTCAAGTCCTTTAGGTGTCATTCTAGCAGAGCTTACATTTAGCCAATAAAAGGGCAGCAGAAAGGCTTCTTTGAGTCCTGATTGGCAGATGCAACAGCTCTAAATGCTAATGAGGTCCAGATGGATGGGAGATTATCACCTCCCCTCCCACCATCCCTCTCTCTCTACTTCTGTCCTCCACAAAAGTTTCTCTCTTGTCTGTTAACCCCCCTCTCCCTGCACACACACCCTCTCTCTCTCACACGCACACACACCCTCACACACACACAGATAAGCCCCTCTTATTGCTCATTTCATACCCTTCATTCTCTCTGAAAAAAAGCAACAGTTAATTAATTCATGGGGCCTGGCCTCTTGATCTGGTGCTTGGGAGGGTGTGTGTGTGTGTGTGTGTGTGTGTTTCGGGGGTTGGTGGGGGGGTTGGTGGGGGGTGGACAGAAGTTTATATGGAGAGTGCTTAGTTGAAAGTGAACTGTGCAGCCCCCCCATTCCCCCCATCTCCCCCCCCCCCCACCCCCACCACACACACACAGACATCTGAAATATGGGCACCATTTGTTGTTGGACAAAGCCAATTCATAGACAAGTGAGTCACATTGAAGTGCTCACTCACTTTAATTCAGCTGGTGGCGTGCACACACACCTCCCACACACACACACACCTCCCACACACACACACACCTCCCACATACACACACACACACACACACAGAGGGCATCGGGAACAGACGGTGCTAAGAGTTGTGACAAAGACGACCCATGAAATGCTATTAGAGGCAGCCTCTGCTGTAGATTACACAGCCGTCAGACCACATAAAGGCATGTGATGTATTGCTGTTCCTATTTAAGACCCATCTAGGCATTAGCCCTCGTTAGCAAGCACCCCTGCACCCAGACTGCCCCTCCCAACCCAGCCCCCCGTATGTGAGAGAGAGGAGAGGAGGAGAGGAGCGATGGGAAGAGGAGAAGAGAAAGAGGGGAGGAGGAGAGGAGAGAGTAAAGGAGAGAGGGGGGAGGAAGAGAAGAGAGGGGAGGAGGAGAGAGTGGGGAGGTGGAGAGAGTGGGGAGGTGGAAAGAGAGAGAGAGGAGGAGAGTGATGAAGAGCAGGAGAGGATAGAGTGGGGAGGAAGAGGAGGAGAGAAAGAGGAGGAGAGGAGTGATGAAGAGGAGGAGAGGAGAGAGGATAGCAGGTACTGAGCAGCTGGTCTTTGTCAAGGCCACAATGTGGGGTATGTGTGTGTGGCAGGGTAGTAGAGAGAGAGGGGTGAGTGTGTGTGTGAGTGTGTGTGTGTGGCAGGGTAGTAGAGAGATAGGGGTGTGTGAGTGTGTGAGTGTGTGTGAGTGTGTGTGTGGCAGGGTAGTAGGGAAAGAGGGGGTGAGTGTGTGTGTGTGTGTGTGTGGCAGGGTAGTAGAGAGAGAGGGGTGTGTGAGTGTGTGTGTGTGTGTGTGTGTGGCAGGGTAGTAGAGAAAGAGGGGTGTGTGAGTGTGTGTGTGTGTGTGTGTGTGAGTGTGTGTGTGGCAGGGTAGTAGAGGAAAGAGGGGTGTGAGAGTGTGTGTGTGTGTGGCAGGGTAGTAGAGAGAGAGGGGTGTGTGAGTGTGTGTGTGTGTGAATGTGTGTGTGGCAGGGTAGTACAGAAAGAGGGGTGAGTTTGTGTGTGTGTGAGTGTGTGTGTGTGTGTGGCAGGGTAGCAGAGAGAGAGGGGTGTGTGAGTGTGTGTGTGTGAATGTGTGTGTGGCAGGGTAGTACAGAAAGAGGGGTGAGTTTGTGTGTGTGTGAGTGTGTGTGTGTGTGTGGCAGGGTAGCAGAGAGAGAGGGGTGTGTGAGTGTGTGTGTGTGTGTGTGTGTGTGGCAGGGTAGCAGAGAGAGAGGGGTGTGTGTGTGTGTGTGTGAATGTGTGTGTGGCAGGGTAGTAGAGAAAGAGGGGTGAGGACGTGAAGAGGTTCAGACCATCTGTTGGCTTGTACAAATGTGTCTCTCTATCGGGAGTGTGTGTGTGTGTGTGTGTGTGTGCGGGTGTGTGTGTGTGTGTGAGTAAGTGAGTGTGTGTGTCAAGGCAAGACTATGCAGAGTAGACAACCTGTTACCTGGTTGTCCTGAAGGTCCTGGTCTTCATTGATAAACAGTCTACCTGTCTGTCTGTCTACCATCCTGTCTGTCTACCATCCTGTCTGTCTACCATCCTGTCTGTCTACCATCCTGTCTGTCTACCATCCTGTCTGTCTACCATCCTTTCTGTCTACCATCCTGTCTGTCTACCATCCTGTCTGTCTACCATCCTTTCTGTCTACCATCCTGTCTGTCTACCATCCTGTCTGTCTACCATCCTGTCTGTCTACCATCCTGTCTGTCTGCCTGTCTGTCTGTGAACAAACCCAGGTGTAAGCAGAAAGCTTGTCTAGTCTAGACTATATTTTGACTGATAGTTTTGTCATTGTATGTGTGTACATGTGTGCATGTATGCATGTGTATGCTTGTTTGTGTATGCATGTGTGTGTACATGAGTGTGTGTGTGTCTCTGTGTGTGTGTGTGTGTGTATGCGTGTGCGTTAACGCGAGGCTAGGAAGGAGGAGGGGTTGTAATGAAGGCTTCTATCCTGACCAATTACACCTCCAACGTTTACTCACAATTAATCCCAATTAGAGGCCGTTGTCTCTCTATCTCTGATCTCATGGGTTCATTAGCAGCCATGACGACTGAGACGCGTTTAACCACGTTAGAGCCCCCTCACTCCCTCACACACACACACACACACACACTGTGAGAGAGAGAGAGAGAGAGAGAGGGAGAGAGAGGGAGAGGGAGGGGGGGAGAGAGAGAGAGGGGGGAGAGAGAGAGACAGAGAGGGAGAGAGAGAGAGGGAGAGAGAGAGAGACAGAGAGGGGAGAGAGAGAGAGGGGGAGGAAGTCTTCTGCAGCCAGTCTGTGTTATTTATTTGTGTGTTGAGTCATCTCTCCCTCCTACTGGAGACGGTCATCAGAACATTGATGAAACTATCAGACCCTAAGGAGCCTAAACATCTGTACAAATCACCATCATCTACTGTAGACATCCAGGTCGTACGGCCTTCAGGCATCCTTCCAACCCCCACCCCCCTCCTCCCTCCTGCCTCCTGTGTGTGTGTGTGTGTGTGCATGTATGTGTGTGTGTGTGTGTGTGTGTGCACCTGACAAAAACTCCAAGGTTGAACCGGTATTCTCCGGAGTCCATAATGAGCATTAATAACGTCTTTTTTCTGCGCTCACAGAGGTGCTAAACCCTGTAACCTGCTGTGCATTCACATGACGAGCAGCACCGATGAAACGCTTTCAGAGACCACAACCTCGTCTGTGAAGCTGTCAGACAGAATGTTTGGGGTTAGGGCTGTGTTCCGCAGAGCACCATGGTCCGAGTCATGTCGCTGCTGGGAACAACAAGGAAATAGAGCTGGAATGTTAGGAGATGTGTTCCTTTCAAAGTCAGCTGACACCTTGTGCGGTTCCTACAGGCCATCTGAAACTGGACAGGCCTATTAGAGGCCTTCAGTTGACATGGCAACCCACTTTCACTTGGTGACTGTTCTATACTACTGTAGGTAGATGTGGAGAAGCTAGTAGCCCACACATCGACAGAACACGGGAATAAAAGCGATGTCAGAAACATCAAAATAAATAAACATTCACGTAGTTCCTCACAAACTCTACCGTCTGAGACAGGAGACAGAGAGAGAGACGAGCCATCGAGCTTAGACACACCGCTCTGCCATCATCCAAAACAACAAAACAAGCAATTCAACACCAGTTTAAGATCCTTTTCTCTGTCGTCTTAATGTTGCTCTCTTTCAATTCCCCCTCTCCGTTCTTTTCTTCTATGAAAACCCCCGCGCTTTTATTTCAGGGCTTTTCTTTTTAATAGGTTCTGCTTGTTCTCCCTCCGCATGTCTTTGCTCTATAATTACGCTCCTTCTACCTACTGTGCCTAACATGTCCCTCCCTCCAGCGCCCTGGGAGCCGGCTCGCTGGCTAATGTGACACCGTCACTCAGTCCTTTAGAAAGCAGTGACGCAGAAATCAGAAGGACTCCATGAAAAGAGGTGAAGAGGAGGGAGAGGAGGAGGGAGAGGAGAGAGGGAGAGAGGTAGGGGAGAGGTACAATATAGAGGGAGAGATGGATGGAGAGAGAAAATGAAAAGCAAATGACATGGAGGTGGTTGGAGGTAAATTCTGTATGTGGAATCTATACAAGACTAACAAGGTGTAAAGGAGGCGGTTGGGTGCCCGGTGGCTTTAGCTCAGTGAGCAATTATTGCATTGGAGAGTCGGGTTCAAACCCTGTCACAGCCCTAATGGGATTGACCTGCAACACTTCACACAATCACCTGCCCTCATGTCAACATCTGTCAGCATTTGCCTCTCTCTCTCTCTCTCTGTGAACACACACACACACACACAAGTAACCCAAGGCCTAAACTGAGAGTATACTCTCTTCGATGGATGCCTGGGGCTACACACACACACACACACACACACACACACCGTCTACAGATATTTGCCTCTGGTAGGTTTTGCAAACACACTCCTCTCTTCAATGGAAGCATTCACCCTCTCCATCTGTCCGCTTCTCAATCTCTTCTCCCCCCGTTTCTCCCACCCCCCCCTCACTCTCTCTCTCCCTTCCTCTCTCCCCCTGCTTCCACTCTCTCGCCCCCCCACTCTCTCTCCCCCCTCCTCTCTACCACCACTCTCTCTCCCCTCCCCTCCACCCCCCCCCCCCCCCCCCATACTACAGGCAGGTTCTTTGTAGAGTGGGATGGGTCCAGATTACAGGCCAGATTGAACATATCAAACTGATAAACATTATAATCACAACATCAAACTTGAATGGGACCTGAGATTATTTGTCCGTCACAAAAGACATCCCAAAGCCAACACTGTCACCTTCCTGCACACTAAACACATGTGCTGCCCTCCTCTCTTCTGCTATTAAACATGATGCCCTACAGCTGCTATGAATCCACTTACAGATCATGTTGAGGTCATCTTCTAGTCACCTGATGATCCTCTTCAGTGTTCAGGGGGTGGTCAACACCGCTCTGTGGAACAGACCAATAACAGAGGGGGGGGGGGGCACAGAGGGAGGGGCAGAGAGGGGGGGGGGGGGGGGGGGGGCAGAGGGGGGGGCAGGGTAATAAAGAAGCACACACACACAAAAAAGTCAGAAATGATCCCCCTTCAAGCTGACGAGCGCCCCCGTGGCTCGCGCCTCTCCCGCCCGCGCCGGTAAAAGGCAGCTGTCATTACGGTCCCGCTGAGGCGCAGACGAGTCCACTCCAGCTCGCGGCCCGCGGAGAAAATCTCCAGCTTCCCCGTGGCTGCGAGGCGCGCGGCGCGGCTTAAATGACAGGGTAGGGGCGGCCCGGCGGGCCCCGCGCGAGGAGACCGGCGCTTCCACAACCCTGCAATTAACACACCCGCTGCGTGCGAGGAGGCAGAGAGCTCACAGGAGAAAATAAATCAAATGAAAAATGAAGTGTGAAGATGAAGCAGTCAGTCTGAGAGGTATCTTAAAGAGGAACGCCCTCCATACCTGGAGGATCTGCTGTCTTGATTGACAGGTGTGACGATGCAAGAGACTATACAGGTGAAGGAGAGGCGACACACACCGTCGGTAATACGGTTCTACTTTGCTGTGATCTCATCGTCAAATCTCATAGATTTGAGGCCTGTTACTTCTGTAAGAGTGGTTGTGGTGCTTATAGACTTGGATCGGCCAACATAAATATCTAACCAATAATGCAATGTCATTGGACAGGCAATAAATATAGTGGAGATGTGAGCTATGATTCTCTTACTGAAAATATAACGTTTTTAATACAGCATACACACTTTATACTCTTAACCCTACACCTGACTATGATAG
>CM059344.1:1135623-1170623 GCA_030340685.1 Protosalanx chinensis
AGGGAGAGACAGAGGGAGAGAGAGAGAGAAAGGAGGGAGGAGGAGGGAGGGGGGTAGAGAGAAGGAGAGGGAGGGAGGGATAAAGACAAAAAGTGAACAAAACAAACAAGATAACAATCTCAGTTTAAATATTCTGTCAACAAGCTTTTAGTTTTGTGTCCTTGAGAAATGACTAACACTATTCCTGAAAGAAGGTGTAGTTTGGTCATTGTTTAGTAGTGGAAACCTCAACCTCTAATGCCTTCTGTAATCACAGGGGCTGCTGAGAAATGTGTGAGTGCCCCCTGGTGACCACAGACAACAACACAGGCTCCATCAGGACCAACCTGTCCTGTCAGATAGAATCCCCATTCATGACCATGAAAAAATATATATAATCACATCAAAATACATCCTCTGAGAGAACCAACCCAGTGTGTTGGGTTAGGTTGTGGTGTGTGAACTCTAATATTGAGGAATATTCAAGGCTAAGAGGATATTTTGGACCGGTCAGGAGGGTGATGCTGCCTGGAGACACCGTGGGAAGAATTGATGTCACACCTGCCTTCTGCTCTCTCCCCTCCCCCCTCTCCCTCCCCCTCTCCCCCCCTCTCTTTCTCCCCCTCTCGCTCCGTGTCTTGCTCTTACAGTCATTGTGGTTGTTGGTCTTTGCTCTCTGTCTTTGTCCTCCTGTCACTCTTCACCTGCTTGGCACGACACATCGGGCGATATAGATTTTCACAAAGCCGATGAAGACAGCATGCGGGAGACTGGTGGAGAAAGGGAGGGGGGGGGGAGAGATGGGGGAGAAAGAGAGGAAGAGAGAGGGCAGATAGGTTAATAGGCTGCTTCCGCTGCCTTTTCTCCTCTACAACTTTCTGTCAGCTAAAGGAGTCACAAAAATACCATGCATTTATAATGCTTTTTTTGTGTGTGTGGCGGTGCTTTTTAATTGAACCTTATAGCTAAAGGATTCAAAGATCAATGTTTCCAAGATAGTCTCCTTTATAGACATAAATACTTTAACACAGAGGATCTCTTATGTTGTGCAGAGCATCAGCAATATTCAAGGCAAAGCTTTCTCATTCTTCCTGTCCTGTATGAGTAGCAGAATAAGGGATGTTGGACCGTCACCCCCCCCCCCCCCTCTCTCTAACACCCCTACCGCACCAAACCCCCACCCCCCCCTCTCTAACACCCCTACCGCACCAAACCCCCACCCCCCCCTCTCTAACACCCCTACCCCACCAAACCGCCACACCGACAGAGTTTACATCCCTCCACCAGGGGGCAGTGAAGCGGACCCCGGTCAGTTGGACCATGAGCAAAGCTAACCGCAGAGCTAGCTTAGCTAACAAAGCTAATGCTACATTTATTATAATGTATTTAGCTGCTCGTTTCCATGACGACAGGTAGGTAAAGCTCACCTAAAGAAAGAAGAATCCACCTGTGGAGCAGATTAAGACGTTTTATATCTTAGTATAGAGGCAGAACTGCCCCAAAAAGAAGACTGCTAATACTGAGGCCTCACTGGCAGTACAACTTGTGTTGACGTTGTGACGTTAATGAACTGATAAAACCTCCTTAAGTACCCAAATAAAACACATACGCAGACACAACACCATTTTGTCTATGATTTATTAAACAAATTCCAAAACACGTTATAGAAAACAATGATCTTATACCTATACTTTAGTCACGTGGAGAAACAGAAAAAACATTTTGGAGGTGTTGGCATACAGGAAGCTGGTGCACATTTTATCAGAAGATAAATCTCTGATATCACCCACATCAAGCACTAAGTGTAATCTGGGCCTGGTATGCCTTCTGCTCCCGGAGTAGAGAACACAGGTGTAGAGAACTGTGAGGAAGTAGGGAACATGTATCCTCACTCTCCTCCATGAAGTACTAATGCCCAGGATGAGAGCTGGTTTAAGGTGGTCTGATCACTGATGTAGGGAGTGTTTACTGCTGCGACTGCAGGGAGAGGGGCGGGAGGACTAGAAGTGGTACTGTTTTTTTTAGGGGGGGGGGTGCACAGAAAAGGCACAGGTGACAGCGACCAGGACACATATCACAACACAAATACTTCTTTAAACAGGCAAATTATGATGTTGGATGATTTCCTTTAATCTGTCCAAATTACAACTATACTTGCCAATAGTATTCCCTTGAACATCTCAGTTCCACAGATCTAACAAGTCACTCCACCCCCTCAGCCAATCGGAAACCTCCGATGCATCTGACCACTGAATTCCTAGACCCTGATTGGTTGAGAGGCGGACACACAGGGCTGAGTGATTGGTTGGAGAGTCTTTAAACATGGCGCTGAGGGACAGAGATACACTACAAATGGGAAACAACCAAAAAAGTCAAGTTAACTGTTAAGAATACCCTGCAGTAGAGAAGAACCTTGTGGAACTGCTCACTTCAGTGACAGAAGTGGAAAAGTAGAATGATGTTGGAGCAAAAAGCTGTCGATCTCAATAAATACTGTGGACTGTTTGTATAACAGTCTGGTAGTGAGAAAGAGATGGGAGGGAGATGTTAGGATGGGGGAGAGACAGAGAATATCCAGTTCTTTGAATATGATGGGTGTTCCATTGGTGTGTGTGTGTGTGTGTGTGTGTGAAGAGGGGCGTGTGAGGAGTCCTGCAGAGCTCATCTCATCACGAAGGATGGAGGAAGGAGAGATGACCCCCTCTTCCTCTACCACTCTTTCTTCTTCTCATCCATGGACACGCCCCCTGGACCCAGAGCCACCACGAGCAGCAGACCTCCGATCACCGACAGCGTCTGGAAGAAGTCGTACTTCAGGAAGTCATGCATGGGCTTGTAGGCCGGAACGTTCCAGAAGGCGTTGAAGTACACGTTGATGGACAGCAGCCAGAGGACCAAGGTGAGGGCAGCCAGCTTGGTCTTGAAGCCCACGGCCACCAGCACGATGAGGGCCGTGCCCACAAGGTTCTGCAGGATCTGGGGGGGAGGGAGGGGGAGAACGACCCTGAGTACGCTATCCTGCTTCGCTTTAACAGAGGATGAGCCTGTTACAACGACACACACGAAGGAAGGGATGAGGAAGGATGATAGAAGAGGAAGAAGACAGGAGGAAAGGTAGGGGGAGAGAGAGAGAGAAGTTAAGGGAGAGAGGGAGAGGTGAAGAGGGATAGACAGGTGAAAGGAGAGAGGGAGAGGTGAAGAGGGATAGACAGGTGAAAGGAGAGAGGGAGAGGTGAAGAGGGATAGACAGGTGAAAGGAGAGAGGGAGAGGTGAAGAGGGATAGAGAGGTGAAAGGACAGAAGTGAATGGTGAGGGTGAGATGATGTGGTGGTGGTCAGGGTGCAGTGTAGGGTCACTCACAGAGATGAGGTTGGGGTCAAAGTGCAGCAGGGTCATGAACATGAGCACCAGCAGGACTCGTCCTCCCAGCTGCATGTACTGTTTAGGGGAGCTCTCCCTCACCGAGGGCACGCCCGCAAACATGCTCCGCCCCTCCTGACGCCCCTCTGCCAGCAGCAGCAACAGACCCCCACCCAGCGCCAAGTTCCTGGGGAGAGAGAGATAGATGGAAGGGGAGAGAGAGAGAGAGAGAAGGGGGATGTAATGATAGCATCCTGGACCTCAAACCTGAACTGATTAGTTATATATAATTTAATATTAACTTAAAACACTTGAACTCCCAAAATTCACCTCATCAGGAACTTGACATCCCAGAGTATGCTGTAGGCGATGGTCTGGAAAGACACAGTAATCACACGAGTCAATGAATGAATCTGAACCAGTTGAGGACACACTGAAGTAATCACACGAGTCAATGAATCAATCTGAAGCAGTTCTTCTGCTGGACCATGAGGACACACTGACAGCAGCATTCAGTAGGTGCAGAACACATGACTCACCTGCAGGGCGATGATCCCAAACAGACCGCAGCAGGCGTACTGGACAAAGTTTCTACTGAGGATCAACACACACCCTCCTGGAGAGATGGGGGAAGGGGGGGGGGGGGGGGGGGGGGGGGGGGGCAGGGAGACACACAACTACCTGTGAACCGCTGTGTGCAGTGGGTGTATAGTGATAGGAAGTGTGTGTGTCAGAGAGCATGAGTGCGTAACAACACACTGTTGCATTTTAAGTGTGTGAGTGATGTGTTCATCTGTGTGTGTGTGTTCATCTGTGTGTGTGTGTATGTGTTCATCTGTGTGTGTGTGTGTACCTATCTGGCCCACCAGGTTGAGCATTACGAAGCAGGCAGCCAGGAAGTGTCCACAGCCCCAGGTAGCCTGGATGTAGTCTCTCTGCTCGCTCCACTGGAACCACATCCTGATGCCGTCCTCCAGGAAGGTGCTGATCAGACACAGGCGCGCCGCATGGGGAAGGTACTGCTTGGTCACACGCAGGAACTAGAGGAGGGGTGGGGGTGAGAGTGGGGGGGAAGAGTTAGGATGTAACACCAGGATGTAGAGATAGGATGGTGGGGAGGGATTAGGAGAGAAAACAGGAACTATAGACATGATAAATTGACAGTAAGGAAAAGGGGAGGATTTCCAATGTGACACATGAGGGACGTTTTATAGCGCGACACGCAAGTCATGTGGGGCTCTGTCCAGGAAAAACAAGAAGGTTCAGGGTTAACGATCTGAACAGGAAATATTGAGTCACTTCCTTTTCCCGTGTGTCTGTGTGTAAGAGAATCATGTTATGATAACTGATAAGGTTAACCAGACAAAAGCACAACCTGCCAACCTATTTAAACAGAACAACAATCAATTAAATAATATTACAGTTATATTATAACTCAGTTACTAAGAAAGTGAAAGTCTATTCTGAATGATACAAGTTTGAACCTTGATAATCCACTTGGGGGGGGGGGGGGGGGGGGGGGGGGAGGAGGAGGCTAAATGGCATTTAGTGGCACTTAATGTTGAGTTACCATGTCACACAGATGCCCATTGGTCAGCCGTCCTTGCTAAGCTCCTCCCCACTCCATGTACACGTCAGCTAACCCTGGTCCCACTGGCCAATCAGCACTTAGAAAATCACTTCCCAGCCAAGCCACACCGCCTTCACAATAAGAGTCTGACTCACTTCTCTAAACATCATCTCTGGTCTTACTAGCGTAACACAAATGTCAACCGTCTGTAAATGACACTGATCGGTTCAGTGTCCCAGAGAGTCATATCTCCGTAGCTAAGCAACCTGCCTCCACCGGTTATCAGTTTCCTAGCAGCTGTGAAATGAACCACCTGCTAGAACCAGAGGGACAGAATCACAGAGATTCACTCTTTAACCAGCGTGTCACCACCTGATGACTAATATGGCATCACAACACAGAGATACAGTTACAGAGCTAAATCACAGCTCTGGGACACTTTAATAGGCTGTTTCAAGCAATATTTTATGGTTGTGTCCGATTCTTTCCTTTTTATTTTAAGTTATGGTTATGGCCATGGGCAGAAACAGGGATTGGGGGGGGGGGGGGGGGGGGGTGTAGATAAGAGAATAGGTCAACAGCGATATCATGTCTCTAGAAGGCCAAACTCGAGGTTTGATTTTGACTGGTGTGTGTGTGTGTGACACACTTATCACCACCTAAGATCAGCAGGCGCAAACATATCTGAGTTATGAAACTCACATAATTCTCCTGTGATGAGTGGCCATTGTATTTCAATACATTATATTAACATGTCTGCAAGTCTGGGCTGGTCTTGCGGTGGGTGGCAGAGCTTCCTAGAGAAGATTGTAATACTTTTAGTTTAATTGCAGTTTTTAAAGGCTCTTCAGCAGTTGTTGATACAGCGAGGAAATGCATTCAAGCCAAATTACACAAGTTATCTCCCTGCCATTCAACGATATGCTGGTCATAAACACACGGCTCTTTGATGAACATTAACCGAGGGAGAGTTGGTCATTTTAGACTCTTGAATTCCGTCCTTGCAGCCAGATCACTCCGTTAACGGGCACCACGTTGAACTTCAGATGTCTCCATTTCCCTTCAGTTTTTGCGTTAAATTGTTTTATAATAACACAGTATAGTAAGTTTTTAAAACATCTATTCGCCAAACTAACAATAGTCTTTCTGCAGACCAAATATTTGAGGCTGTATTGTTCTGCCAGTGTCACATCCTCCCTGATCCCCCTCTGGATCCAGCTGTGCTCGAGACCAGCTCTGAGGTTCCCCAGCCCGCGAGCTCACCTGGTCTGCTACGTCCTCCGCGTTGCTCATCATAGCGTTCTGTGCCATCTCGCGCCACCGGTCCGGCGACGCTTCAGCGGCTGCACGGTTCTACCTACAGTAACGGATACCTAAACGGTCGACCCGAGGTTTAAGCGGTGTTTTCTCGTCTTCGTCAAACTGGAGAAGGAACTGTTACTACCTCCGCCCCATAATGCCTCGCGCCGAGTGACACGGTCCCCCATGTGGCCGCGCGCAGCTACAGCATGCCACGTATACCGCTTTACTAACAGAAAACTAAAAACAAACCAAATCTACGCACTGACCAATCTACATTCTAGATGCCATGTAATAATATCATGAATATTGCATACTCGCTCTTCTGTATCAATATATATATTTCTTTATTTAATGTACAAATATATTAATATAGAGTCAATATTTGTATTGTATTATATTTAAATAAAACTTATAGCATTGAAATCAGTAGATCTGGGTGTAATCATGGTCGTTGCCTCTCTTGAATCCGGCCAATCAGAGCCCTCTAGTTTAATCCCTGAGGTACTGCCCAGATTAAACCTGGGCCAGATTATTGTGTGTTCCTCCATCTTCTCCATATGAGCTCCCTGATCTCAGAGCGTTATACTTCTGGAAAGACACACAAACACACACACACACAGTTTAGAACTACATACCACCTCTGTGGAGTTACATAGTGTGTATCCCAGATTTAATCAGATTAGAAAATGATTTTAAACAAATGACTGCTGTCTCTGTGTGGTGTGGTGAGGGTCTGCAGGTGTGGGGGGGGGGGGGGGGGGGGGGGGGGGGGGGTCCTGTAGGTGTGGGGGGGGGGGGTCCTGTAGGTGTGGGGGGGGGGGGGTCTGTAGGTGTGGTGAGGGTCTGCAGGTGTGGGGGGGGGGGGGGGGGGGGTCCTGTAGGTGTGGTGAGGGTCTGCAGGTGTGTGTGTGTGTGTGGGGGGGGGGGGGTCCTGTAGGTGTGGGGGGGGGGGTCTGTAGGTGTGGTGGGGGTCTGCAGGTGTGGGGGGGGGGGGGTCTGCAGGTGTGGTGGACGTGTACCTGGACATTGTGAAGATGACCTGGGGATCTGCAGTGAGACAGTTTGGCTCTGGACTCCAGATAGAAGAATTTGTGACAAAGTTTGCAGAGGAAACCAGACACAGGGACCACAAAACTGGAGCCTGGAGACAGACACAGAGAGACAGACAGGGTGAGAGAGAGACAGCCACAGAGAGACAGACAGGGTGAGAGAGAGACAGCCACAGAGAGACAGACAGGGTGAGAGAGAGAGAGACAGACAAGGTGAGAGAGACAGACAGACAGAGACAGACAGACAGAGTGAGAGACAATAGGCTATTATAAAATCTATCTCTCTATAATGAGATTCATAATCACCATCGATTGTCTCCTTCTGAGAATCCTTCAGGCCTCCTACAGACTGCACACACACACACGCACACACGCACACACGCACACACGCACACACACACACACACACAGGGTGAGGATGATGGAGTTTATAATGTGATGAAGTAGCTACATCAGTAGTGGTGTTGTTACCATTTTGTCCTCCTGGTTCTCTTTCTCCTCTTCTAGGATCTTCTCTTCCTGGTCCTCCACCTCCTCTAGGATCTCCTCTTCCTCTTCCTGGTTCTCCTCCTCCTGGTTCTCCACCTCCTCTAGGATCTCCTCTTCCTCCTCCTGGTTCTCCTCCTCCTCTAGGATCTCCCCTTCCTCCTCCTGGTTCTCCTCCTCCTCTAAAATCTCCTCTTCCTCCTCCTGGTTCTCCTCCTCCTCTAGAATCTCCTCTTCCTCCTCCTGGTTCTCTTCACTCATTTTCTGCTCCCAAATCTCAATCCTGCTCTCCCCGATTTGCTCTTCTTCCTTCCTGGACTCCTCCTGCCCTCTGCTGTTCTCCTTCTTCTCCCCCTCCTCCTCCTCCTTCTCTCTCCTTGTCTCCCCCTCAAAGCAGCCCACCGCATCCAGAGTGATAAGCTCCTCCTCCAGGACATCAGGCTCCGCCTCTTGACGCAGCTGGAGGGGGGGGGGGGGGGGGGTGGTAACAACATCAGCAACAACAGCAGTGACATAGACAGAAACCATAGTGAGACACTGCGTTCGTCACCAATGGCAACAGTAACCATGGGCCTGACTCACCTGCTCCATCTGCTGTTTGTGTTCCAGTGACTTCATGTGTTCCACGAAGCGCCGTGGCGTCCGGAAATGCCGGTTACACGCCGGGCAGAACGGGCGCGACGACTGCTTACACATCTAGAAACCATGACACGCATCACTTCCTGTCACGTACACCGCCGCATGAAGTCAACAGGACTATCTGGACCTTCCTCTGGTGTGACCTGTGACCCTGATGTGACCTGTGACCCTGGTGTGACCTCACCTTGTGCTCCGGGGTCCGTCGGTGGAGGATGAGGTCGCCCCGGTAGTGGGACTGGCATGTGGCACACCAGCGTTGCATAGCTTGACCCTTGACCCTGAAATCCAATGACATCAGCCCTGAGTCCCCAGAAAACAAACACCCAGGTACCACAGACCCCCAGACCCTGGTACCCCCCCTCCTACCTGTCAGCCTGGCTCCCCTGCAGGAGAGGGAGTGTGTGGGTTAGCAGGCCGTTCAGCCGTGCCGAGCTCTGGTTCTGCACCTCCATCCCTCGCTGCTGGTGACTCTCACTGCTCATGTGGCTCTGGAACCCCTGGAGGGGAGGAGGAAGAGAGGACATCACTGTATGAACCACCACTGTCCACCGTCTTCAGGTGCGAGGTGTTGATATTGTGTCTCCACCTGCAGACTGTGGCAGGGAGTCCTACACAGGTGGCAGTAGTATTGGTCAGTAGCAGTGCCGTTTCCCTCCTGTCCTGAGGGAGGCGCTGTGTTGCTGGGCTCCTCCAGCCCAGTGCTGAACGCTCGACTCTCACTGCTCCTCTGGATGGTCACCTTCAGGGACGGGCCTACCCCCACCTAACACACACAAGTACACATGTTTTATTTTCCAAGCAGTGCTTCCCCAATCTCCTACAGTCCACTCAAGCTAAACTTGCTCGTAGAAACACTGACCTCTGCTGGCGTCTTCTGCTCACTGCACTCCTGTGATGACAGCTCTCCTGTGGGTTCAACACCTGTACGTCCTCCACCTGCATATCAACAACATGCTTACGCCAAAGTCCATCTTTTAAAACTCTAGGACCTACAGGCCCCGCCTCCTTACCTACCTCCAGGCCCCGCCTCCTTACCTACCTCCAGGCCCCGCCTCCTTACCTACCTCCAGGCCCCACCTCCTCTGGTAGCACCTGGACATCCTTTCTCACTTCACCCCCTGCAGCCCTACAGGGAGGCTCTGATCTGTCGACACAAACAATGTAGAATTACTAACTAACCCGTCGCTAAGTCACTGAACAGTGTTGAGTTACTAACTAACCATTATGTAAGCTGGTAGACAGTGTTGAATCATGAGTCAGATGGCTCAATGGGTTAAGGCGTTGGCCTCATGAACGGAAGGTTGTGAGATCGAGCCCCCGCTGTGGCTATATGACTTTGTGTCCTTGGGCAAGGCACTTAACCCTACTTGCCTCAGGGAGAATGTCCCTGTACTTACTGTAAGTCGCTTTGGATAAAAGCGTCTGCTAAATGAATAAATGTAAATGTAAATGTAAATCATGAACTCACCCCTTCATCCTCTGTCTCTTACTCTGTCCGTGCTGAGGTGCTACCCCTGATCCTGGAGTAACAGAAGCCTGGACTTCATCCTTTACTTCTTCTGTGGTGATGCAGCTCAGCAGCATACCTGGAGGACAAGGAAGAGGACCTGCAGAGACAAGAGACACACATCAGCCTGCATGTGGAAGTGACCAGCAATAACGATAAGGTTCGTGCAGAAAGAAAGCATTGTTTATTTGAATACTTGTACGTAGCTCTAGTCTGGGTCTACTGGAGGGTGTGTTAGTGACCCACCTCTGCTCTGGTAGCCGACCTCAGCACCTTGCATTAAGGGGTGTGTGTGGGGGTTTGGTGGCACCCGAGGCGGGGACAGGGGGTTGACAGGACGGAAGACAAAGCCTCGAGGACCAGAGATTCGCACCGGGCATGATCTACGGACATCGACATAAATTGGAGAGTACATCTTTTAGTATAGGTGGTAAAAACGTGACTACTAAGACTAGGAATATCTAACAGTTTGTTGATGGATGGAAAGAGACACCAGATCGCTCCAGTTTCTTACCGACTCCCTCCATGGTTTCTCTGCTGTGGCTGTGCTCGTGGACGTTTTGGTTGCTGATGGTTTGACATATTTATTTGAGCTCTTTTGGCTATAGTTGTCTCTGACCACAGACCTTTATCATTTGCAGTCAGTAGGAGGTTGGCGATGTGCAGAGAACTGTGTTGTTGATAACCGTGTTCATACTGTTATTGTTTGCTTGCAGCTTTTCTTCCAGCAGTGTTTCACGTGCGCACGCTTAGGTTAAGTTTTTCAGAATAAAAGCCGCCTGAATTCAAGCGGACTGTGCGAGTAGGATTGAAAATGTTGCCGGGGGGGGGGTGGGGGGGGGGGGGGGGGGGGGGGGTGGGGGCTCTAGGGAGGTGGACAGGGCTCTTCTACATGAGACTGCACTGGGGGGTCAGGATTTTAGGTCTTTAGCTTAGTATTTATTACATACTTTATATGTTTGAGGTAGTGTTGGTCGCCAGCCATCACACTCCCAAACAGTAGGTGGCGAAGAAACACTTAACACATTGTTTGGAATCTGTCAAAACCCCAATTAAGGCACACCTGACTCTAATGAAGTTGGGGCCAGTCTTTATAGAGCTCCGGAAACCGCATAATCATCTTTCATTAGAAGCAGGCGTGCTGGAGCAGGAACAGGAACACATCGAGAAACTTCACGACAGTAGCTCACGAGGACCAGGGTTTCCTAACCTAGGTATGTCAGAATGATAATGCACCAAATGTAGGACTATCTTGGTAGTCTTTCCTGTTAGAAACACCGTGTGTTTTTATCTTTTATTTAATGCAAAAAGAACCGACAGTACAGAAGTTAAGGGGAGCGGGTTTCTCTTAAGTGAATTTCAATAAACTTGAAACATAATACTTTCTGAAACGGTTTGGTCACTTGCATTATGTGCAAAAACTGGACTTGATGCCACTCATTACTCATAAATTAATCTGCAGCCATCATGAAGTTAATAGGCCCAGTTCAGATTTTATTACATTAATTGTGTTTTTGTATTTGTATATTATTTCATCTCTTATTTCTTTAGTACTGAGTGCTGTACTGTACCTGGCAGTTGCAAACTGAAATTTCTCAGACTAATAAAGGACATTTAACTGAACACTAATTCATCTACTTCCATAGATAGTTTTCACTATTCCACATCCCCTCCATGAACCGCCACCTTAACGTGGTGGAGGGGTTTGAGTGCTTGTATGATCCTAGGAGCTGTTGTCTGAGGCATCATGACCCTGGTTGGGTCGCCCATGTTAAACAGGTCCTAGGTGACTAGCCAGACTAAGAGCGGTTCACAATTTCTTTAACACTTTGTTTTTCTGACCAGTCCATTACTATGTTTTCACATGGTTGGTAGTAAGTCAGACCTGCTGCTGCCCTTTTTGTCTCTGGTTCAGTTCATTTTTTAATGGACAGACTTTCCAGGCACAGCCATGGGCCAGACATTTTTGTTTTTTCTCCCCCCCCCTTTTCAGGACTTTGTGGTCCGGAGCCTTTGCTCAGGGCCGTCCAGTCCCAGAATAGCAGAATCTGTGTTCACATGGCTGGGAGCAGGTCAGACCTGCTCCATGTTTCTGTGTCTCTGTTCTTGTGTTCCCAGGTGCAGCCATGGGATGGAAGCTGTTATCTGCAGGAGTTCCACCGTGTCCCTCTGGGGTCTGACTACCTCAAGGTCTTGTTGCATTATTGTACATACTTGGGTATTTATAGTTTAGTTTTTTCCATTTTAAAATCCTTTTACATTTCAGATTGCAAAAAAAAGAATACCCCCTAAAAAAATAAAAAAATAAAAAATATTGCCAGTGTGCTGATGTGGGCTAGCTTTATAGCCCCACAGCTCAGTGAACAACAGGCTGGCGATTCTCTGCTTTAGTCCAGGGGACCCACAGGGTGGCGTCGCTGTGCTTTAGTGCAGAGGACCTGGCCTTCTTTGAGTCCCTGGTAGGAGTACTGGAGAGTGCTTCGACTGGGGCCTCTGTTCTGCTGGGGGCCTTCAAGGCCTTCGTTGGCAATAAGGGAGAGGGGTGAAGTATCTGAAGAAAAGGAAGATGAGATTGAATTAAAACTAAACTCCAAATATTCCAGGATGTTTTTGTCACTGGGTGCTGATTGTACTGTTTTACTATGTAGTTTATTTTTTTCCATCTTATAATCCTTTTCCATTTCAGATTGCAAAAAAGAATACCCCCCCCAAAAAAACATGTATTGCCAGTGTGCTGATGTGGGCTAGCTTTATAGCCCCACAGCTCAGTGAACAACAGGCTGGCGATTCTCTGCTTTAGTCCAGGGGACCCACAGGGTGGCGTCGCTGTGCTTTAGTGCAGAGGACCTGGCCTTCTTTGAGTCCCTGGTAGGAGTACTGGAGAGTGCTTCGACTGGGGCCTCTGTTCTGCTGGGGGCCTTCAAGGCCTCCGTTGGCAATAAGGGAGAGGGGTGAAGTATCTGAAGAAAAGGAAGATGAGATTGAATTAAAACTAAACTCCAAATATTCCAGGATGTTTTTGTCACTGGGTGCTGATTGTACTGTTTAACTATGTAGTTTATTTTTTTCCATCTTATAATCCTTTTACGTTTCAGATTGCCAAAAAAAAGAATACCCCCCCAAAAAAACATGTATTGCCAGTGTGCTGATGTGGGCTAGCTTTATAGCCCCACAGCTCAGTGAACAACAGGCTGGCGATTCTCTGCTTTAGTCCAGGGGACCCACAGGGTGGCGTCGCTGTGCTTTAGTGCAGAGGACCTGGCCTTCTTTGAGTCCCTGGTAGGAGTACTGGAGAGTGCTTCGACTAGGGCCTCAGTTCTGCTGGGGGCCTTCAAGGCCTCCGTTGGCAATAAGGGAGAGGGGTGAAGTATCTGAAGAAAAGGAAGATGAGATTGAATTAAAACTAAACTCCAAATATTCCAGGATGTTTTTGTCACTGGGTGCTGATTGTACTGTTTTACTATGTAGTTTATTTTTTTCCATCTTATAATCCTTTTACATTTCAGATTGCCAAAAAAAAGAATACCCCCCCCAAAAAAACATGTATTGCCAGTGTGCTGATGTGGGCTAGCTTTATAGCCCCACAGCTCAGTGAACAACAGGCTGGCGATTCTCTGCTTTAGTCCAGGGGACCCACAGGGTGGCGTCGCTGTGCTTTAGTGCAGAGGACCTGGCCTTCTTTGAGTCCCTGGTAGGAGTACTGGAGAGTGCTTCGACTAGGGCCTCAGTTCTGCTGGGGGCCTTCAAGGCCTCCGTTGGCAATAAGGGAGAGGGGTGAAGTATCTGAAGAAAAGGAAGATGAGATTGAATTAAAACTAAACTCCAAATATTCCAGGATGTTTTTGTCACTGGGTGCTGATTGTACTGTTTTACTATGTAGTTTATTTTTTTTCCATTTTATAATCCTTTTACGTTTCAGATTGCAAAAAAGAATACCCCCCCAAAAAAACATGTATTGCCAGTGTGCTGATGTGGGCTAGCTTTATAGCCCCACAGCTCAGTGAACAACAGGCTGGCGATTCTCTGCTTTAGTCCAGGGGACCCACAGGGTGGCGTCGCTGTGCTTTAGTGCAGAGGACCTGGCCTTCTTTGAGTCCCTGGTAGGAGTACTGGAGAGTGCTTCGACTGGGGCCTCTGTTCTGCTGGGGGCCTTCAAGGCCTTCGTTGGCAATAAGGGAGAGGGGTGAAGTATCTGAAGAAAAGGAAGATGAGATTGAATTAAAACTAAACTCCAAATATTCCAGGATGTTTTTGTCACTGGGTGCTGATTGTACTGTTTTACTATGTAGTTTATTTTTTTCCATCTTATAATCCTTTTCCATTTCAGATTGCAAAAAAGAATACCCCCCCCCAAAAAAACATGTATTGCCAGTGTGCTGATGTGGGCTAGCTTTATAGCCCCACAGCTCAGTGAACAACAGGCTGGCGATTCTCTGCTTTAGTCCAGGGGACCCACAGGGTGGCGTCGCTGTGCTTTAGTGCAGAGGACCTGGCCTTCTTTGAGTCCCTGGTAGGAGTACTGGAGAGTGCTTCGACTGGGGCCTCTGTTCTGCTGGGGGCCTTCAAGGCCTCCGTTGGCAATAAGGGAGAGGGGTGAAGTATCTGAAGAAAAGGAAGATGAGATTGAATTAAAACTAAACTCCAAATATTCCAGGATGTTTTTGTCACTGGGTGCTGATTGTACTGTTTTACTATGTAGTTTATTTTTTTCCATCTTATAATCCTTTTACATTTCAGATTGCCAAAAAAAAGAATACCCCCCCCAAAAAAACATGTATTGCCAGTGTGCTGATGTGGGCTAGCTTTATAGCCCCACAGCTCAGTGAACAACAGGCTGGCGATTCTCTGCTTTAGTCCAGGGGACCCACAGGGTGGCGTCGCTGTGCTTTAGTGCAGAGGACCTGGCCTTCTTTGAGTCCCTGGTAGGAGTACTGGAGAGTGCTTCGACTAGGGCCTCAGTTCTGCTGGGGGCCTTCAAGGCCTCCGTTGGCAATAAGGGAGAGGGGTGAAGTATCTGAAGAAAAGGAAGATGAGATTGAATTAAAACTAAACTCCAAATATTCCAGGATGTTTTTGTCACTGGGTGCTGATTGTACTGTTTTACTATGTAGTTTATTTTTTTTCCATTTTATAATCCTTTTACGTTTCAGATTGCAAAAAAGAATACCCCCCCAAAAAAACATGTATTGCCAGTGTGCTGATGTGGGCTAGCTTTATAGCCCCACAGCTCAGTGAACAACAGGCTGGCGATTCTCTGCTTTAGTCCAGGGGACCCACAGGGTGGCGTCGCTGTGCTTTAGTGCAGAGGACCTGGCCTTCTTTGAGTCCCTGGTAGGAGTACTGGAGAGTGCTTCGACTAGGGCCTCTGTTCTGCTGGGGGCCTTCAAGGCCTCCGTTGGCAATAAGGGAGAGGGGTGAAGTATCTGAAGAAAAGGAAGATGAGATTGAATTAAAACTAAACTCTAAATATTCCAGTATATTGGTGTTGTTTCTGAGTTATGTTGTACTGTTAATATATTGTACTGTGTGATGGACTGACATTCTACTGTGCAATGTGCTGATATTGTACTGTTGTGTCCATACTGTGTAGTGCACAGTCTGTACCTCTTGTCTTGTAGTGTGTTTGTGTGCACGTTTCCCTCCTTGTTCCAGTGTTCCACATGGTGATTCCAGGCATCTCCACAGACATCGCTTCTCTGCTACGACCTGCTGCTGCTCCTGGTCCATGAAGCTGGAACACAAGCTGCCTCTACTCGGGGTCTATACTGACATCCTGCCAGGTGGGCTTCTAGGGATCTTCTACATAACATTATAGATCAAGTACTTACAGATGGTAAATGTGCAGAGATTGTGTGATAATACTGGAACAATACATTTCTTATCTGATGACTTCCATGAGCTGACAAGAGACTAAATCTAATCTGTGTAGGTTGACCAGAGGATTACTTCACTGAGCCTTAATGTTACTGCTGCACCAGGCTGCAAAGGGAGAAGTACAGGTGAGACATTCATTGGGAAGCTTTCAGTGAACATAAAGCTTGTCCTGTTCTGAGTGCTAATTGTCTTGTGCTCTGCTACCTACAGATGATATCATCCCAAAGACATCAACATTTGAGGTACCACTTCCTGTCCCAGAGATGTAAACACTGCTGGATGAGCTGTCACTTCCTGTCCCACAGACACCAACACTTGAGGTACCAGTTCCTGTCCCAGAGATACCAACACTTCTGGATGAGCTACTACTTGCTGTCCTAGAGACATTCATGTTTGAATTGTACTTTTTGGAAGACATTGCTAACAGCAGGTGTTTCCACAAGGCCTGTAACATGAACAGAACTTACTCTGAGCCTGCTGGGAGGAGATATAGGAGTCCTAACTGGGTGTGAGTGTTCGACTGTCAGATCGTATACTAACGGCGCCCACTCCCTCGCGCCCACTCCCTTGCGTCCACTCCCTTGCGTCCACTCCCTTGCGTCCACTCCCTTGCGTCCACTCCCTTGCGTCCACTCCCTTGCGTCCACTCCCTTGCGTCCACTCCCTTGCGTCCACTCCCTTGCGTCCACTCCCTTGCGTCCACTCTCTCGCGTCCACCCTCTCGCGTCACATCCAGTAAGGACACAGTGTTAAAAGCAAAGCAGATGTTTTTTTAATAATTTTTTTATGTGCAATAAATTATCATTCATTTAATAGTATGTTTGTTTGCGTAGTTTTGCACTGGTAATAAAAGCTATTTTATAACTTACTGTGCCAGAACTATCAGCAAACTGGATGTTTTGTACTGTGTCTTGACATTAAAATGTGATGAACAGATATTGTAATGGTTTTATAGTGTAATCAGTATTGTCATTGTACTGTGTTTTACTTTTGTGTTGTATTGACCTTGTACTGTGTTATAAATAAATAATGCACTTACATTGTTAACATGGTTCTGTGTATATCACTGTTGTATTGACTTTGTACTTTATAGTGTATATTTATCTGTTATGCTACTGTACGTTGTATTTAACTGTGTTGCATTAATATTATACATTAATTTACTTTATATTAACATACTGAGTGTTTAACTGAATTATAGCTGTATATTGTAATTTGCTGGTGTACAATTGTTTTGATAATGTTGTAATGACAGAATTGTGAAATTAACTGACATAATGGTTTACATAGTACACTGTTTTGTTGACATGGTTGTGTATTTTACTATTGTAAACACCTTGTACTAAGCATTATCTGATGCATTGACGAGTTGTATTTTGTTGTACTTTTATTGTATAGACATCATATTTTACTGTTGCTTAACAGTATATTTTATTTTGTCATTAACATACAGTGTATTTATCAGTTCTAAGGTTGTTGTACAATGTATTTTACTCGTATTGATATACTGTGTATTCAACTGTTGTTATGTTTTTGTACAGTGACTTTTAATGTGTTGTATTGGTATATTGTGTAATCAACTGTTGTAATATTGCTGTACATTGTATTTTACTTTGTCTTGATATACTGTGTTTAACTGTTGTAATGTTTCTGTACAGTGAATTTTACTCTGTTGTATTGATATATTGTGTATTCAACTTTTGTAACGTTGCTGTACAATGTATTTTACTCTGTTGTATTGCTATATTGTATATTCAACTGTTGTAATGCTGTACTGTGAATTTTAATCTGTTGTATTGATATACTGTGTATTCAACTGTTGTAATGTTGCTGTACATTGTATTTTACTTTGTTGTATTGATATACTGTGTTTAACTGTTGTAATGTTGCTGTACATTGTATTTTACTTTGTTGTATTGGTATACTGTGTATTCAACTGTTGTAATGTTGCTGTACAGTGTATTCTACTGTATAGTATTAATATTGTGCAGTATTGCTATTGTAATATTCTGATATTGGACAGTTAACATGCCCTCGTTTATCTAGAAGTGTTTTATAAGGTCAGCAGGGGCAGTGAGCAGGTGACAGGTGAGCTTGTTAGGTCAGCAGGGGTAGAGACAGGTGGTTACAGGGGGGCTGGGTAGGTCAGCAGGGGTAGAGACAGGTGGTTACAGATGAGCTGGTTAGGTCAGCAGGGGTAGAGACAGGTGGTTACAGGTGGGCTGGGTAGGTTAGCAGGGGTAGAGACAGGTGACAGGTGGGCTGGGTAGGTCAGCAGGGGTAGAGACAGGTGGTTACAGGGGGGCTGGTTAGGTCAGCAGGTGGTTACAGGTGGGCTGGGTAGGTTAGCAGGGGTAGAGACAGGTGGTTACAGGTGGGCTGGGTAGGTCAGCAGGTGGTTACAGGGGGGCTGGGTAGGTTAGCAGGTGGTTACAGGTGGGCTGAGTAGGTCAGCAGGTGGTTACAGGTGGGCTGGGTAGGTTAGCAGGTGGTTACAGGTGGGCTGAGTAGGTCAGCAGGTGGTTACAGGTGGGCTGGGTAGGTTAGCAGGTGGTTACAGGTGGGCTGAGTAGGTCAGCAGGTGGTTACAGGTGGGCTGGGTAGGTTAGCAGGTGGTTACAGGTGGGCTGGGTAGGTTAGCAGGTGGTTACAGGTGGGCTGGGTAGGTTAGCAGGTGGTTACAGGTGGGCTGAGTAGGTCAGCAGGTGGTTACAGGTGGGCTGGGTAGGTCAGCAGGTGGGCTGGGTAGGTCAGCAGGTGGTTACAGGTGGGCTGGGTAGGTCAGCAGGTGGTTACAGGTGGGCTGGGTAGGTCAGCAGGTGGGCTGGGTAGGTCAGCAGGTGGTTACAGGTGGGCTGGGTAGGTAAGCAGGTGGTTACAGGTGGGCTGGGTAGGTCAGCAGGTGGTTACAGGTGGGTCAGTCACCATCACTTCTATCAAGTTGCTTGTGACACTGCATTGCAGTGTTAAATACAGGAGGGCAGATGAAGAAGACAGTCACACATCAGAGAAAAAGAACAAGCTTATCTCATAAATATGATCAACAACACAAACTAAAGGCCTATTAATATATGAAGATCATATGTGTCAATACTAAGGTGAGCGGCTCTTCACGTTGGCAGTTTCTTTTAAGGTGCCATTACTTAATCATGTATCCTGTACTCCTGAATGCATGAAAAACACATTAATTATTATTATTTTCTATTTAAATTCAGCTGTAGATTAAAAAAAAATCGATAGGCAAATTCAAGTACAATTAACCCTGTATTACATTGTTAAAACAAAAAGACGATTTTATTGTTCGAATCCACTTTATTGTGCTCACAGAATGCCCGTGGACTGGCGGATGCAGTAGAGCAGAATCTCTGGTCGTAATCAGTTATTCATGAATCAATCAGCATTAATTAGCAGAATGCTCGCATGTTTTGGGCAATAACGACTCACCCTGTAACAAAAATATAGGCCATAAGTACTCTTCATTCAAATTTCGATTTAAAATCCATTCTGAACTTGCAAAAACTACATCAAATCTGAGAATCCTCCGCCACAATCAGACGAAACGAACAAATTTAGCCATCTAGGTTCAACTCATTCACTTTGCTGTGTTTGATTAGATTTTAGAAGGTAATTTTATAGGGTCCCCATTGGGTTGCGCTACAATATCGCCATCTAGTGATTTGAAATGAGAATTACAAGTGCAGTTCTCAGCGTTCAACACCAGATGGCGGTGGTGAAGCGCAGCCCTATGAAAGGGTGTTTTATGGGGTCGTGTGATGCGAACATTACAAACGCAGTGATGAAAGTGAACAATATTTATCTGCTTAAGAATACATCCACTGTATGCTTATAATTAGATACAATAAATAAATACAGTTACATGGTTTAAATAGTGCAGTTCTCAGAGCGCAGCCCTAAGGAACAGGTTTCCAGGCCTGGTGTATTGTGATCATTACAGTGATGGAAGTCAACAGTTTATTAGTTAAACAATAAGTTGTGTAGGAGCCATTCATAAATTTTCGGTTAATTTTGAACATGAAGTTTGCGTCCGGTGTGCCGGTGTGAACGCAGCATGAGGCTTCAGTTACTTCTTCCTGCAGGGAAACTGTGGGTTTAAATCCGAGAATATCCTGCCGGTTATGCAAATTCAGTTGCATGATTCCCTGTCGTGGATTGGTCCTTTTCTGGAGCTGAGACCGCCCAACCTGCCAATCAGAAGGCGGCAATCAACCCTAGCTACTCTTTAAATAGTTTGTGTCCTCAGTTTAGGGCGGCTGTGAACCAGTGATCAGTTCACCTCGTTAGTATTAGACATTAGGCAACAACCTTGAAGCCAGAAGAATTCAGGAAGGATTTCACCAACAGGATTGAAAAAACACACAGAAAAGAACCTTCCTGGTGTGATGGACTCAAATACATGTGAGTTACCAGTTATTCTTATGCTTCTGGAAGTAACCACCAATGCAGGACAAAAAATTGATAACCTAATTGATTTGGCATCGGATACCAACTACATCACTCAGAGCAGCTGGAAGACTGAAGCTGTGGCGTGACAAGATCATGCTTGTTGTCCATGGAGTTGGAAAAGAGGTGGAAAAGAGGTGAGGGGATAAAACTCCAACCCCACGAACAAGGAGACAACTGCTTAGCCGAGTAGCTAGCTTATATGATCCAATAGGCCTCGGAACACCTACCAAACTAAAGGGAGTCATCTGGCTCAGAAAAGCTTTTCAAGAAGCTGGAGGCAAATCTTTGGCACGAGACACATTAGACAGAGCTCTGTCTGAAAGACTGAGAGAAGAAGCCATCCACCTGTTTGAGGAATATACATGCCTCCACCAAATAACCTTCCACAGAAGCCTTGCACCAGTCAAACTGGAGGACCCTAGGGGATACTGTTCTCTGATGAAAGTGACCACAGCTATGGAGCTGCTGCATACTTCACGTGGGTGACCGCACAAGGTGTCCTGGTTCACTGGAACATTCCTGATCCATCCCTTCACTGTACAGCTCATCTGGAACACACACACACACATACAGTCACACAACATGTGTTTACAGAGGTGGGGATTATCTCACATGCACTATAAAGATATTTGGGTAGAATCCATACATTAACACAAATGTCAGAATGCCCCAGAATGAACCCTCGTGTATGAACACGTCCTCGTCAGGTTTGTCCGCCCTCACGCTCTGCAGGGTGTCATCTGGACGGCCTCCCTGCAGCAGGGCGTAGCTGTGCTCTGTCTGCACAGCCTCGGCCCTCTCAGCCTGGGCCTCGCCTGCGCCCCGGGCCTGCTCAGAGAGCACTGAGGTGGGCTGGGAATGGCAGCCGGGGCTGGACGGAGGGTCGCTGCGCTGGGGACTGGGGCCAGAGCTGCTGTGGTCTGAGATACCACTGTCACTGCCTTGAGGAGAGAGAGACAAACAGGAGGCAGCCATGTTGTCTTCTCCATCCAGCAAGCTGGACAGGAAGTCTTCTGTGTCCAGACCACTCAGCATCTGCAAACATAGGGAGGGAGGGAGGGAGACAGGGAGGGAGGGAGACAGGGAGGGAGGGAGACAGGGAGGGAGGGAGACAGGGAGGGAGGGAGACAGGGAGGGAGGGAGACAGGGAGGGAGGGAGGGATACAAGGAGGGAGGGAGGGAGACAGGGAGGGAGACAGGGAGGGAGACAGGGAGGGAGACAGGGAGGGAGACAGGGAGGGAGACAGGGAGGGAGGGATACAAGGAGGCAGGGAGGGAGGGAGGGAGACAGGGAGGGAGGGAGGGATACAAGGAGGGAGGGAGGGAGGGGGGGGGGGAACCTTAGCATGCTGCTCTGATAGTTCACATTGTGTCACTGAAAGTCAGCGTGTGGATGAATTCTGACCGTGTGGCCCTGGTTCTGAGACACAAGACAAACAGCTGTGGTGTTATGATGTGTGTGTTTCATTAGGCAAATGTTAACAACATGGTGGAGTTTCCAAACCCAAACATTTCTGACAAAAATCGTGTCAGATCTGTACTGATGCACAAGGGCCAAATCATTGGTTTTATTTGAAATAAAAATAAGAATGTTTATTGGTCAATATAAACAAACCAACCGTAATGACCACTTAAACAATGAAATGCGTGAATTGTCATTTTTATGTCACACTCATAACATTATATAGCGCAATGGAATAGATTTTAAGGGGGTACTTTTCAAGTGTCCCCATTGCGTTGCGCTACAATATTGCTCTCTAGTGGTTTAAAGTGAGAATTACAAGTGCAGTTCTCACCATCCAACACCAGATGGCGGTGGTGAAGCACAGCCCTATGGAAGGGGGTTTTAAGCGGTCTGTGATGCGAACGTTATAAACGCAGTGATAAAGTGAACAGTATTTATCTGTTATATTATTATTGTATTGTAAATATTTCATTAGATATTAATTAAACATAGATAAATACAGTTACGTGTATTCATATACATCATTACAAACACTGACGTTTCCTTTTCTTCCCCAACAGAAACAACTTCATGGAGGAACTTTAGAAACACACTAATATTATTTATTTTGATTGAAATGTGTAAATTTTTTGGGGTTTCTATTTGTTATATTTGCTATACTCAGTGCTATCAAGACTTCACAACATTATGTCCATTCAGTTGGAAATGTGAGAAAATAAATCTAAAACAATTAGTCATTTTTTAGGACTTGGTTCCCCATAGACTCAATGTTAGAGCTGGATCTGCTAACTGTTTCTACCCTGGGGATTGTTGCATTAAATCTCATTCATCTGGATAGGTAGTATGAGTCATGTGATCTTAATGCCAATCAGTGCAAATGATTGCCAGGTGTGTTTCACAAACAAGTGGGAGATCGTGAGCAGTCATAACTCATAGTTAGGTGTAGCTCAACACTCTCAGCCTGTTTACAGTTAGGATATTTCAGTATAAAAGTCTTGTGGGGGTTGCCCATCGTTCCTGTGCCCGTCTAGGGTGGCGTCCCAGCTTGAAGTACTTCAATAAGTGGGTGTCGCTGGCGGGCGCCGTGCTGTGCTGCGGTGTCACGTTCGTGATCAACTGGTGGGCGGCGCTGCTCACTAACGTCATCGTCCTTGCTCTGTACGTGTACGTCAGCTACAAGAAGCCCGGTAAGGCCAGCGTTCTACGGAGCTGTTTGGGATATATATGGGGAGAACAGGGTTAGGGTTTCAAAGGTTTTAGCTTTGAATGTTGCTTAGTATAGAAAACACCTGCTAAATGAACCTAATATTAAACAGAGATGATCTTGATCTGGTGAGCTGTTGTTGTTCTTGTGCATCAGACATGCAGCTTACTTTATAGCTGTAGTCTCCTGTAGTGTTAACTAGTGTTTGTTCCTCTCTGCTACAAGATGTGAACTGGGGCTCATCAACACAAGCTCTGATCTACAACCAGGCACTGACTCACTGTCTGCTCCTCACCGGAGTGGAGGACCATGTCAAGAATTTCAGGTTACACTCTATTAACAAAAAACAACAACTATCGCACCCTCTGCATTCTAAATCATCAAGAACGAAAGAGAAATTGATTGATTGTCAGCCAGAAATTCTAGAATGCTCTCCAGTCAGTTGTCGAGTCAGCGAATGTTGTAGAATGTCCAGTTTGAGGAATGACCCCTCCTCTCCTGACTCCTCCCCCAGGCCTCAGTGTCTGGTGATGACTGGCTACCCCAACGCCATCACCTGAGGGATGGCTGCCTTAATGAGAAGTGGGTCTTAACCAATCAACAATGACTTTGTGCTGAACGTGTGCAGGTTTGACGCTGCTCATTCCATACCTGCTGACCAATAAGAAGAAGTGGAAGGATTGTAAGATCCGCCTTTTCATTGGTGGGAAGCTCAACCGCATTGACCGCGATCGCAGAGCGTGAGTGACGACCAGACAGTTGACAACGACAACAGTCAAGGAAGACTCTGAAGATGCTTTTCTTTGCCTCCCAACAGAATGGCCGCTCTGCTAACCAAGTTTAGGATCGACTTCTCTGACATTAACGTGTTGGGAGACATCAACACCAAACACAAGTAAGATTTCGGATTTCAGATGTCGATGTCATTTCATGATATGATATTAAGATGCGTGTGTGTGTGTGTGTGTGTGTGTGTCAGTGTGCTGAGCTTTGAGGAGATGATGGATCCGTTCAGGCTTAGAGAGGAAGACATGGAACAGGAGGCAGCAGAGAGACTGAAGGCTCAGGAACCTTGGAGGATCACAGACAACGAGCTGGAACTATACAAGGCCAAGGTTCACTCACACATTCACACACACACCAAGCAGCACCAATATCTGGTTAGAGCAAACCTAAATAATCCATGAGATGACAATGGTGTGGATTATACTATGCCTGTTTATCAGGATCTACTAAAGGTCCAGTGAATATGAAAAATGAGGGACAAGGACTCTTGCTCGTGAGAGATTCTGAGGGTTTGTATGCTGTGGTTTCTGTTCCACAGACTAACAGACAGATAAGACTGAATGAACTGCTCAAAGAGTGTTCCAGCACAGCTAAACTCATCGTCATGTGAGTACTGTCATGAGAACCTGCTTGCTGGTATAAATCAATGGCATGCATTTGTTGCACTCACTATCTCTCTTTCTGTCTGTCTCTCTACCTGTCTGTCTTTCTGTCTGCCCACTCCCAGGAGCATGCCCTTGGCCAGAAAGGGGACTGTGTCCAGCGCTTTGTACATGTGCTGGTTGGAGACGCTGTCTAAGGACCTGCCTCCTCTCCTCCTCGTCCGTGGGAACCACCAGAGTGTCCTCACCTTTTACTCATAACACACTCATAACGTTTCAACAAAGAACTGTACCATTTGTGACTTTCTGTAACATTACACTTGAATTATTTTTATTTGATTTGTTCTCTTAACTTTAGAGAGTAATCTTCTTTCTCTGGGCTTTAAGGACAGTGTTTCCTGCTGTGTAATGTTGTCAACCACTGTGTACACTGCAACTACACATCAGTAATTGCATGCTGAGAGAGCAATAAAAAGGCTACTTGTCACTAATAATTGTAATAAATGTAATGGATGACAAGTGATTCATGAGTAGCATGATGCTCTATACCAGAATGAATTAAGAGAATGTTTGAAATACACCTGATATTAATCAGATTCTACATATCCTGGTATTCTTTTTTAAATTAATGTGTTTCTTTTAGATTGATTTTTTTTTTAAAATATATTTCTGTTGTCTTTAAATGGTACACGGAAAAGTACTTCTTGTAGTCTACCTTAACCTTATTTTGTAAATTTTGAAATTAAACTCGTGAAAATAAAAGGGGTGCTATTCAAAAACCACCATTGAGTTGCTTTAATCTAGTGGTTTAATATGAGAATTTCAAGTGTAGTTCCTCCACCAAGTGTAAGTTGTGACCCAAAAGACCTACTCATTTAAAATACAGCGTCTTGACTCTAAGATCAGTGATACCTTAACAACCCCAGTGGTTCAGAAACTGTCAGTATTTCAAATCAAGACCAGATTCAGAGAGTCATGACGTGCAAGATGAAGACGCCCGGAGAAAAGGGCTATTAACAGCACTCCCGATGGCTCACAACGGAAGGCTTCTGCTTCAGATACCAGAGATCGTTGGTTCAAATCTTGGTTATTGCCTGTTCCCAAATTTAAAGCACTGTTTAGTGACGTGCAAAATAAAGACGCCCGGAGAAGGTGTCTGTCAATAGCAGTCCCAATGGCTCACATGGGAAGGATGCTGCCTCAGATACCAGAAGTTGCTGGTTCAAGTCCTGGCTATTGCACTTCCCAAATTTTAAAGCACAGAGTGTCATAGTATGTATGATAAAGACGCCCGGAGAAGATATCTATCAACAGCAGTCCCAATGGCTCACAATGGAAGGATGCTGCCTCAGATACCAGAAGTTGCTGGTTCAAGTCCTGGCTATTGCACTTCCCAAATTTTAAAGCACAGAGTGTCATAGTATGTATGATAAAGACGCCCGGAGAAGATATCTATCAACAGCAGTCCCAATGGCTCACAATGGAAGGATGCTGCCTCAGATACCAGAAGTTGCTGGTTCAAGTCCTGGCTATTGCACTTCCCAAATTTTAAAGCACAGAGTGTCATAGTATGTATGATAAAGACGCCCGGAGAAAGTGTCTGATTGCGAAGGGCATCGGTGGCGCGGAGGATTGGTGGTGTGACAATGAAGGCTCGCCGGGTAGTCGGAGTCACATCCACGGATCAAACCTCGGTCACGGGTGCTCCTAGCCGTCTCCGCCACAGGAGGCAGGGGGGGGGGCAAACTCCCCCCCCGGTTGGTTACGACTCCTACAATAAGGGGTTATGGAACAGCAGAGAAGAAACGCAGGGACTTTTACCCAAATATTTTCTCGTCCTTGATTTTTGTGTGTTTCTGAAGCCGGCCGGCGAGGCAGCCGAAATTTTCGAGTCATTTCCCACTTGTAGAGGTCAAGGGGGTGGGGCTACAGGGGTCAAGTGGGAGTGGTCATAGCACAAAGGGGAGGAGTAAGACAGACAGCCAGTGTTCAGGAGCTCCTCTACTGGTGCTGTAATGAACTGCCTGCCCAAGACAATCATTTCATTCTTAACATGAAGCTTTGCAGAATGGAACGATGAGCTGGGTGAAGCTTCACTGTAGATCCTAGTTAATCTTTCCAACACTCCAACCACCAGTCTAAGAGAAACTTAAGAGGTTTGACTGTGAAATCAATCAGACCCTTCCAGCCTTTTCTTAGAATCTGATGTTGGATTGACAGATTTGTTTCTCACGTTTCGTCCTTCCGTCACTCGTGAACAAGACCCCGAGATACTTGAACAGTGATGATGATGCAGTGATGCAGTCTCTGTACCGGACTGTCGTGGTGAAGAAGGAGCTGAGCCGCAAGGCAAAGCTCTCGATTTACCGCTCAATCTACATTCCTACTCTCACCTATGGTCATGAGCTTTGGGTCATGACCGAAAGGACAAGATCGCGGATACAAGCGGTCGAAATGAGTTTCCTCCGCAGGGTGGCCGGGCGCTCCCTTAGAGATAGGGTGAGGAGCTCTGTCACACGGGAGGAGCTCGGAGTAGAACCGCTACTCCTCCACGTCGAGAGGAGCCAGTTGAGGTGGCTCGGGCATCTGTTTAGGATGCCTCCTGGACGCCTCCCTCGGGAGGTGTTCCAGGCATGGCCCACCGGGAGGCGGCCCTGGGGAAGACCTAGGACACGCTGGAGGGACTATGTCTCTCGGCTGGCCTTGGAAGCCCTCGGGATCCCCCCGGAGGAGCTGGAGGAGGTGTGTGTGGTGAGGGAAGTCTGGGCTTCCCTGCTCAGACTGCTGCCCCCGCGACCCGGCCCCGGATAAGCGGAAGATAATGGATGGATGGATGGATTTGTTTCTGACATCACCATTGCAGGGACACCCCTAGACCGCCATATCAGACTGATTTGGAGGAATCCAGTCAGGTGAAGCTTTGCTCCCAGTTGTCCCCAGGCAACTTCCCTGCATGACTTCTTGTGGCAGAAGAGCAATTACAACAAATATTAACAGACAGGTCGACTTTACCTCCATCAGCATGTGGTACACAGCTGTCAAGGACAAGAGAAGACTAAAAGTGTGATTTGGCATCCTCATTTTCTCCACCATTTTTAATACACAAGAGGACATCATGACACATAAAACATACATTATTGTGTGGACTATGTAGAACAGCAGACAGATGAGTTATTCAGAACTAACAAGGTTTACGTTTCTTACCAAATCGGCCACATGAAGTACAACAAAAGATGGTAAACAGTCTTACTAATATTAGTTACACTGAAGGCTGAAAAATATCCCATAATTATAACATTAGTCGTCCAAACAAATGCTTTTTTAATGTTAAAATTGTCTTTGTTGAAGATTGTCACCGTTTTCGATTAGAAGTGGTCAATCTAACTCAACACAGCTGCAAAGGATGACTGATGATGAGGGACCATTCAATAGGGCAGCACATCACCGTATATTCTACAGGACCACTTTTTCCAGCTACACCAATCAGAAAGAATATGTAAATTAGACGGCACATAACCTTATTTTCTACTGGACCACCTTACACAAACTTAACCAATGAGAGGGAATATGCAAATTGCACGGCACATTACCGTAAATTTTACTTTAGTGAAGTTCCTCTCAGATATGCTGTTTAATGTGGGACTAGGCTGCTTGTGGCAGCACATTTACACCCACAACAAAGTCGTAAAGATAAACATCTAAGCGGTGTAAAAGGTTATTTTCCCCTGAATGTTCCAGGACATTTGACTATAAAAAAAAAGATATCTTGAAACCACAAGCATATACAAATTCACTTGGAAAAGAGAACAGTTTAATACAATTATGAATTATTCAATACACCAGATATATTATACACTTACAAAGTAACAATATATAAAAGTAAGTGCTTAGGAGATGTATTGTAGCGGTAGGTTAGCAGGTATGTAGCAGAATCTTTAACCATCGTTTAGGGTTAAATCACTAACTATCTCTACAGATTGCACAGATCCATCTTGACAGAGTTCATCCCAGGATCTGAGCACCATCCAGCCTCAACACCAGTCTGCATGTTGGAGAGCAGATCTGGAACTGTTCCTTAGTATAGAACTTTTTAAGAGAATAGTTTTGCCTTCTGTCCTCAGCTAACAACAGTAGCATTGCTAACAGTAGCATAGCTTGCTGTTAAAAATGAAGACATACATTAAACAATGCCAACGTGTTACCTGCTTTAATTCAGATGTGGCCACATGCTCCATGTACCGCAGTAGAAATAGTCTTATTCATCTAAGACGCTTCAAGCTGCTTCGCCTGATCTCAGATGGCTTCAATTAACTCCTAATGAGCTGCTGCTTCTGGAAGGTAGACAAAAAACACCAACATCGAAAGATTAGAAGTCATCCGCTTTATTTCCTTAACGCCAAACAATATTACATAACCAGAGAGGATAAATCATAGCCAAACATCTACGTCAAAATAAAGATATTTCAGTCCTGAGATCGACAAAAAGCAAGAAACAGTTATGGTACCCGGAAGAAGGAAGAGAAGTAGTAATTAAAGGGGAGGAGCGTCACATAAGTGGCAGACAGTGCAAAGGTCAAATTGTAATAAAATTCTTTTTTTTCGCCTTTTTAAAAGCATTTAAAAAACACTTTTCTCATGTCTCCTCCCACCCACTCTCTCACCTCCTCTGCTTCCTCCACACACTCAGTGTTGTATTCCATATTGAGTAGCTGAGAACATCATCAATCATTTGGATATTTACCATCAGTGGTAGGGCTGGGATTTGAACCCAAGTTCTCCACATGGTAGGAAGGAATTCTACCACTGAACCACCACAGACGTACATCTTTTGTGATTTGTAACTATATGTTGTACTTCTCTAAATGTGTCTATGTGTTGAAAATCAGTTCTAGACAAAAGTAGGCTGAGTCATGTTTTAGAAAGTAGAAATTCATCATTGCCTTCATAACAACAGGCTTGGATGGGATTTGAACTGATGTTCTCCATATGATATGGATGAAACCTACCACTCAACCACCAGAGGTGAACATCTTTGAATGTGTGGAACTACATGTTGTACCTCAGTTTGAGTGTCTCTGTGTAGTTATGTGTGTTTACTTCTGTTGTAGACAAAAGTGGACATGTGTTTAATACTAGACACATTTATATCAGCAGTTTTGGCCGGGAATTGAATACAGGTTCTCCACATAGTAGGAAATAATCCTACCACTGAACCACCAGAGAGTGTGTGGAACTATGTGTTATAATATGTGTAGCAGTAGCTCCTGAGCAGACATATTCTTAAAAAAACGGTTTAAAATAACTCATGACGTATAAATCAGTCAACAAACATTTATTCAAACCCGTTATACTTTCAAGTCACAAGAACAAATGAAAGCACACAATCCTAGTGCAAGATCAACAAGATATTCTACGTTTACTTTAAAGACATGGATTGAACGACAAAACTGAAAATATAAACACAAACAAGACAAGTTCATTCAATTTAGATTAAAAGACAGCAAACTTCCCAGGCCAGTAAACACTGACACCAAAAGCAATTCTAATTAAGGAGTTAGAGATACGGTCCTAACAAGCTGAGGCTGAAGTGTATCAATCTGCCCTCAACATCGAAATGAAACCAACCTTTCCTTTATTTGTCCTCCAGGAGGTGGAAATTGCACCAGCATTTAAAAGTTCCCCCATCCTTTGAGGTATTTGGTTTGAAAATCGACAGAATATGCAAATATATCCACATGGGGTGCCCTGGATTTAATTCACAGAGACTGACGGAGTGAACCCACATAGGTACAGAAATATCAGTGCAGCTGTCAAGAGTCTGAGCCAGGCAAGGTGTGTTGAATACCCCCCCCCCCCCCCACCCCCCCACTCAGGTAAACGTTACACTCTCATCATCATACTCCATCTCAAGCTCCTCCTCCTCCAGAAGGCCGTATCTGAACTTCCTGTAAACCGTACCATCCTTGCCCATGTACACAATGTCATCGTCCTCCTCCTCTTCATTATCATCTTCCTCTCCTTCCAGGATACGGTCGCTGTACTCCCCGTAGTTGCTGTCAGCGACAGGCTTGGCTCCGCCCAAATCCACGCCCAGCTTCTCGTACCCGCCGGTGGGCTTCAAGGCGGGGCCTCTCTTGGAGCGCACCCGAAAGAGTAGGAAGACCACGGTCCCCATGGAAACGATGATGAAGATGGAGATCAGAGTGAAGAGAACCGGCCGGCCTCCCTGCTCCTTTTCCAGCTCGTCAGGGGTGCCGAACAGGAAGTTCACCCCCAGAATGCACTCCTCTGGAAAGGCAGACAGGGTTACAAGTCAGTTTATGGGAGGCTGATGGGAGTTGGGCTCGCCCAGCAGTGATGGGGTGACGGGTGTTTACCATAGGAGGTTTTGCAGTCGCAGCACTCATGTGGCAGTGGTGCATTGTGGGCCGTCTCTCCGCAGCAGGACAGACAGCGACCATCGTCCGCCAGGATCTGGAGGGCGGGGCAAACAGTGCAGTTCCAGCGGCTGGGCCCGCGGCAGTCCAGACACGAGCTATCGCACGGAACACAGTCCACATCAGAAGCCAAAGAACTGGAACCCTCATGGGAGGAACTCTGAAAAAACACACACACACGTGAACACACTCACACACACACAGTTCCAAAAACACATGAACACAGAAGGTGAGTCTGTCTTACCTCTGAGGGAGTGTAGGAGCCAAGAGAACAGTCAGACTCACAAATCCCTGCAAACTGTCTGTAGCCATGGTAACAGCTGGTACAGGCCAGAGCGCCCTGATCTGGTCACACAGCAGACAGGCGAGGAGGTTGTATGGTGTGTACAGCTGTGTGTATGACTGTGTGTGTGTGTGTGTGTGAGAGAGAGGGAGAGCCAGCTCCTCACCTCCGCAGGTCTTGCAGGTAGGGTGGCAGCGTCGGCAGGTCTTGGCCCGGGTGTCGGGGTAGAAGTTCTCCGGACACGTCTTCAGACAGCGCCCGCCCTGCGGCAGGAGCAGGTAGTCGTCACGGCAACTCAGACACTGGCTGTCCCCGCCGCCGCGACACTGCTTACAGGACGGGTCACAGTGCTCGCACGCCATGGTGGTGGCGTTGCCGTAGTGACTGGCATGAAGAAGAGACAGGGTGATGGATGAGGCGGGGGGGGGGGGGGGGGGGGGGCACAGGGAAACAGTGTTTATACTGTGTGTGTGTGTGTGTCGTACTTCTCTCCGCAGGACTCCACACAGCTGCGGCCCTGACTGAAGAGCCCAGGTTTGCAGGTGACACACTGGACGCTATGGTGACCCAGACACGACGCACAGCTGAAGTGACAACGCTGGCACACGCGCTCATCGTCATAGTAACCCAAAGGACACTCTTCCACACAGGTGTTGTCTGAGGAACGAAAAAGAGAGAAAGAGAGACATTTCTAAAGATAGTTTTTTTTGTTTTGGGGGGGAAAAAGACAGATACACAAGGATCATGTCAATATCTCATTATCCAGCAACATTAGCATTTACGCAAAAACATGTCAGAATAACCTACAGTAGAACCTGCACAATGATACAGGTGGGGTGTGCGTGTGTGGGGTGGGGTGGGGAGGTCAGGGGGACAGGTGCGGACTCACTGAGCAGCAGCAGAGGTGTGGTGCAGCTCAGGCAGTCGTCCTTGGTGGGGCCGGCACAGCGGTGGCACAGCTGGTGGCAGTCCTCACACTCTCCAGCTGGGTTCTTGTAGGAGTGCAGGGGACAGCGGTCGTAGAACACACAGTGTCCGCTGGCGTCCAGACGCATCCTGGCTCCACAGGAGGAGCAGGAGGAGGGCTCAGGCCCCGAGCAAGTCTCACACGACCTATCACAGTCTGGGAACACAGAGCACACGAGACAGCCTATCAGAGCTTTCCACAGTTCAGGGTTCAGTGTGTGTGAAGCTGTCCTTACCTCTGCACTCTGAGGTGTGTGTGTGTGTGTGAAGCTGTCCTCACCTCTGCACTCTGAGGTGTGTGTGTGTGTGTGTGAAGCTGTCCTCACCTCTGCACTCTGAGGTGTGTGTGTGTGTGTGAAGCTGTCCTCACCTCTGCACTCTGAGGTGTGTGTGTGTGTGTGTGTGTGTGAAGCTGTCCTCACCTCTGCACTCTGAGGTGTGTGTGTGTGTGTGTGAAGCTGTCCTCACCTCTGCACTCTGAGGTGTGTGTGTGTGTGTGAAGCTGTCCTCACCTCTGCACTCTGAGGTGTGTGTGTGTGTGTGAAGCTGTCCTCACCTCTGCACTCTGAGGTGTGTGTGTGTGTGTGTGTGTGTGTGAAGCTGTCCTCACCTCTGCACTCTGAGGTGTGTGTGTGTGAAGCTGTCCTCACCTCTGCACTCTGAGGTGTGTGTGGCGCTGTCCTTACCTCTGCACTCTGAGGTGTGTGTGTGTGTGGCGCTGTCCTTACCTCTGCACTCTGAGGTGTGTGTGTGTGTGTGGCGCTGTCCTTACCTCTGCACTCTGAGGTGTGTGTGTGTGTGTGAAGCTGTCCTCACCTCTGCACTCTGAGGTGTGTGTGTGTGTGTGGCGCTGTCCTTACCTCTGCACTCTGAGGTGTGTGTGTGTGTGTGAAGCTGTCCTCACCTCTGCACTCTGAGGTGTGTGTGTGTGTGTGTGGCGCTGTCCTTACCTCTGCACTCTGAAGAGTGTGTGTCATGGTAGGTGTTGGCTGGGCAGCGGGCCAGACACTCCCCGTTGTAGCGGACGGCTGCTGGGTTCTTACAAACGTTACAGTCATCAGAGTCCGGCCCATCACATGACACGCAGTCGATATGGCAACGCATACACTCCTTCTGCTCCGGGCTGGGGAAGAAACCGCTGGGACAGTCATCCACACACCTGTCCTCATGGAGGAAGAAGTACCTGTCACACTCTGGAGGGGGAGAGGGAGGAGGGGAGGGAGGGATTACAGAAGTTACAGAAAACAAACCAAATGTAAAAAACCTCTCCTGTCCCTTCCACCCCTTCACCCTGGTCCCTGGCCTGGTACCTTGACAGAGGCCCTCAGAGTTGCAGCGGGTGCAGTCAGGGGGGCAGCGTAGGCAGCGGCCCTGCTGGGGGTAGTGGCCCCCGGGACAGTGGCCCAGGCAGGAGTGCCCCAGCAGCAGATACTGGAGCTCACAGGTCAGACAGTGGGTGGCGTTGCCCAGGCAGGAGGCACAGTTTGGGGCACAGGGCTGGCACTCACCCCCCAAGGGGAAGCCCCTGGAGGAGAAGAGAGGGGGAGGGGGGTAGTGTGTTTGGGAGTGTGTCTTTTGTAAAGCTCTCTCTTGGAAGTCACTTTGGATAAAAGCACCTGCTGAATGAATCACAGTGAATGTGTGTCTGACCTGTGACAGGCGCTGACACACTGGCCCTCCTGCAGGTACAGGTGTGTGTGTGCTGTGCTGCACCTCTCACAGGACAGACCGTCCAGGCACAGCACACAGCCTGGAACACAGTCGTCACAGCGACCTGACGTCAGGTTACCAAACGATCCCTGTGGACACTTAGACACACAGGACCGACGGCTGGACAGGAAGTGATCTGCACAGACGGAGAGAGACAGAGAGAGAGACAGAGAGAGAGAGAGAGAGAGAGAGACAGCGAGAGAGAGGGAGAGAGAGAGAGACAGAGAGAGAGAGAGAGAGACAGAGAGAGAGAGAGAGACAGAGAGAGAGAGAGAGAGAGACAGCGAGAGAGAGAGACAGAGAGAGAGACAGAGAGAGAGAGAGAGAGGGAGAGAGAAAGAGAGAGACAGAGAGAGAGAGAGAGAGAGACAGCGAGAGAGAGAGAGAGAGAGAGAGAGAGAGAGGAGGAGACAGACAGGAGGAAAATGTCCTGTTAGTAACGATTCCTTCCACAGCCCTCCATGTTTAGATTCCACCCAGGACTAAGTGTGTGTGTGTGTGTGTGTGTGACAGGTGTTTGCCTGCTCTCACCTGGGCTGCAGCGATCACAGTCCTTCTCTCCCGGGCCGGAGCAGCTGAAACAGGAGGGATGACACTGCTGACAGTCCCCCTCACCTGGAGCAACACAACACCATCAACACAACACAACACCATCAACACAACACTATCAACACAACACCATCAACACAACACAACACCATCAACACAACACAACACTATCAACACAACACCATCAACACAACACAACACTATCAACACAACACCATCAACACAACACAACACAACACTATCAACACAACACCATCAACACAACACCATCAACACAACACAACACAACACTATCAACACAACACCATCAACACAACACAACACAACACTATCAACACAACACCATCAACACAACACAACACAACACAACACAACACTATCAACACAACACCATCAACACAACACCATCAACACAACACTATCAACACAACACTATCAACACAACACCATCACCTTCCATCACAGCAGGTCTCACCGTTTCTGAAGTGCTTCAGTCTGCAGGTGGAGCCCAGCTGGTCCAGACACTGACCCTGGGTCAGAGTGAACTCGTCCTCACAGGAGTCACAGTCATCGTAGTTCGGCCCCCCGCAGGAGCGACACAGACGATGACACGGCTCACACTCCTGACTCTCCTCATCCACGAAGAAACCCTCCGCACAGTGATCCACACACTCTCCGTCTGGACACACACACACACACACACACACACAGGGGCACCATAGGATGATTCCTAGAGCCTTGTTCTGGAATATAAAGTCAGTCAATCT
>CM059344.1:1175623-1201622 GCA_030340685.1 Protosalanx chinensis
TGTTATTGTTTGGCCGTCTCTGGCTTCCACATGGCCTCAGTTTTAAACAGAAACACATTTCACACGCACAGCGACCGTCTCGCTGACCGGCTGGCCGCCCGCCCGTGCTGAGGGCTGCAAATCTGTTCCTGTTCTGGTGAGGCTGCGTGTGTGTGTGTGTGTAAAGTGTGTGTCAATATTAGGACCACCTAGAGAGATGTGAAGGAATTTTGAACAGCGTGTTAACAGTGCTAGGATGGTTTGATTTACACCCCAGTTTCACACCACTTCCATCACGCAGGCTTGACTTAAATCAAGCGCCCCCCAGGACAGGAAGGTGTTTCTAACAGGTGTGGTTCTCAGGGCAGGTGTGGTTCTCAGGGCAGGTGTGGTTCTCAGGGCAGGTGTGGTTCTCAGGGCAGGTGTGGTTCTCAGGGCAGGTGTGGTTCTCAGGGCAGGTGTGGTTCTCAGGGCAGGTGTGGTTCTCAGGGCAGGTGTGGTTCTCAGGGCAGGTGTGGTTCTCAGGGCAGGTGTGGTTCTCAGGGCAGGTGTGGTTCTCAGGGCAGCTGCCTACCCTTGTCACAGCTGGTGCAGTTGTCCGGCCCACCATCGTTGCATTCGTGGCAGGTGTGATGGCACAGGTGACACTGGCGGTCCATGGCGTAGCGCCCTTTCTGGCAGAGGATCACACACTTGCCCTCGTCAAAGTACCTGCCCAGGATGAAGAGGAGGCAGGAGGAAGAGGAGGTCAAATTCTCACCAAAAACATTTAGAAAAGCTCAGAACGTCTAGACTTGTTTTCCATTCTGTTAAACAAAGTCAGAGTGTATATTTGGAAGAATTTCCACAGGATCCAGCTCCTGTTACAGTGTAAATAGCTAAAGACTCTTCTGATTGGCTGGGCTGGCAGTGTGACCTCTGACCCCTGGTCTCACCTGCTACTGGGACAGCTGATGCACTCCTCTTCCTCAGGGCCAGTGCACTGGTGGCAGGTGGCGTAACACAGGTGACACTTCCCATGAGCGTTAAGGTACTCACCTGGGGACAGGTACACACAGCACACTCAGCATGACGCCAGGAGGACCAGGCCCCCCCTAGCAGCAGGACCAGGCCTCCCTAGCAGCAGGACCAGGCCCCCCTAGCAGCAGGACCAGGCCCCCCTAGCAGCAGGACCAGGCCCCCCTAGCAGCAGGACCAGGCCCCCTAGCAGCAGGACCAGGCCCCCCTAGCAGCAGGACCAGGCCCCCCTAGCAGCAGGACCAGGCCCCCTAGCAGGGGGACCAGGCCCCCCTAGCAGCAGGACCAGGCCCCCTAGCAGGAGGACCAGGCCCCCCTAGCAGCAGGACCAGGCCCCCCTAGCAGCAGGACCAGGCCCCCCTAGCAGGAGGACCAGGCCCCCCTAGCAGCAGGACCAGGCCCCCCTAGCAGCAGGACCAGGCCCCCCTAGCAGCAGGACCAGGCCGCCCTAGCAGCAGGACCAGGCCCCCTAGCAGCAGGACCAGGCCCCCCTAGCAGCAGGACCAGGCCCCCCTAGCAGGAGGACCAGGCCCCCCTAGCAGCAGGACCAGGCCCCCCTAGCAGAACCAGGCCCCCCTAGCAGCAGGACCAGGCCGCCCTAGCAGCAGGACCAGGCCGCCCTAGCAGCAGGACCAGGCCCCCCTAGCAGCAGGACCAGGCCGCCCTAGCAGCAGGACCAGGCCCCCCTAGCAGGAGGACCAGGCCCCCCTAGCAGCAGGACCAGCCCCTGTGTAGGGGGGCTGGGACACTGGGTTTAGAACAACCTTACCCTACCTTGCTAGAGATGGAAGAGTTCCTGGTTACATCCCCCAGTTCACCACACACACACACACACACACACAAACACACTCTTGCTCAGAGCTGATAGAGAGGATGGTGTGTGTGTGTCAGTGTGTGTGTGTCAGTGTGTGTGTCAAAGCCTTCCAAGGCAGGATTGTCTACTGGTCTTTGGATTGTGCCTTTGGTGAAAAGCTGAATTGTTTTCATCAAAACAAAAGCACCTCTTTGTGTCCTAACACAGAAGGAAGAAGCTCCAATTCACAACAACCCCCACCACACACACACACACACACACACAAACACACACACACACACACACACACACAGATGGACACCTTCATACTGAATCTTTGGAAGACGAGAAAGTAAAGAACTTTGCTGAAGGAGTTGGCAGTTATTCACATGGGAAAAAACACATATGTACACATAAATATATATTTATATTATAATGATATGTACTATTTATATCGAGAGACTGAGAGGGAAGTGTTGGATAGTGAATTATGGCAGATCAGGGGCTATTTACAGGCTGAATTCATTAATTCAAAACGAATTAATTGCTAAAGGAATACATTATTTTTGCCAGATTTAAGAGAGTGGGCGTTTTGTCACAGTTTTGTCTGACCGGTTTATTCTGGACCATATGGCGATCAAAAGAACCTTCAGTGTTTCTGAATGTCCTGTAGCTGGACTAACAGCTCTGAGTTACAGGACAGCCTCTCTGCTGTAACAGCTCTGAGTTACAGGACAGCCTCTCTGCTGTTACAGCTCTGAGTTACAGGACAGCCTCTCTGCTGTAACAGCTCTGAGTTACAGGACAGCCTCTCTGCTGTTACAGCTCTGAGTTACAGGACAGCCTCTCTGCTGTAACAGCTCTGAGTTACAGGACAGCCTCTCTGCTGTTACAGCTCTGAGTTACAGGACAGCCTCTCTGCTGTTACAGCTCTGAGTTACAGGACAGCCTCTCTGCTGTTACAGATCACTGAGGTGACAACAGCAAGCTAACTGCCCCTAACCAACATCCCATGGAAACAAGAAAACAAAAAAGTAAACAGATTAAACACTTTTAATAAGAACATTAAAGTAAAAAAATGAAAAATCCCAAAACTAAGAATTTAGAGAGACATTAATACGCATTGACACATGTACTACAGTTGAAAAACAAAACAAAATATATCATTAAAGAGGGTGGTGTCTTCTATGACACGTAACTACAGGTAAAGTCATCTTAAACAATGACCAAGAAGACATTTTAGTTAACCGAAGGGCTCCTTCCATCTTTATTGAACTAGTACCAGCAGTACATCATGTTTACCTACAGCAAGAAGGTCCCACCTGACCCCCAGAGGGGCGGGGTCTGACCCCCTGTGGATGTTCTAAAACTGAATACAGAACGTTCAGAACCTTGAGGTTCTACTGGGGCTGGCCACTTCAATCTGTAGTGGTTCCATCAGGGCCAGGACTAACAGCACACAGTTCTAGGTTACACGTTCTAGATCAGGTTGGGTAGAACCCAACCTGTGTGTGTGTGTGTGTGTGTGTGTGTCTGAAGTGATACACACACATACACACACACACACACACACACAACGAAACACATCACATCAGAAAGTTCCATTTTGATCTCATCCATTCTGAATATAAAAACAAAAACAAAAAACAAAAAGAGATTGTATTAAGTCCATCGATATCAACAGATAAGAGCCTTTTACACTGACAGTCTTTATTTGATCATGCAAACTTGAACTGATGAAACTGAACCCATTCTAGTTCCCGCTGCTGTTAGAGGGGAGGGGACCCTGTACGTCCCACTTCATCGATTTCACTGTGAAGTAATCAAGCGCACTCCAAGTATTGACCAATATGATCTGACTGAGATATGTACCAGTCCTGTGTGATGACCAGGACACCAGAAGAAGAAGAACCAGGCCTGCCAGACTCAGAGGCCAGGGTCCTAAAGTACACCATGTACAGGTGTGTGTGTGTGGATGCATGCTGTTCCAATCTTTTCTATTTATTTCCCTGCCTATGCTCTCTGTCCCTCTCACTCACACTCTCTCACACACACACACACACACACACACACTCACTGACACACACACACACACACTCACTCACACACACACTCAGAGCAAAGATGGAGGATTGGAAATAGTGTTGAAGATGAGCAGCAGTGACAACATCAGTCTATTCCAAGTGTTTCTGTGTTGTTCATGTGTGTGTGTGTGTGTGTGTGTGTGTGTGTGTATCTATATATGTATACATGTAAACAGATGTATACATATATAGCAAAGTGAAGTCCAGACAGTGTTCACATTATTAAGTGAGCTTTCTGAAGTTTATTTACAAACAGGCTACCAGGCTCCTCCTCCATGATTCATCACGTTTATCTGTGCATCCAATGAATACTCAGATTCAGTAGGCGGGTCACTTCCTATTATCTGTGCATCCAATGAACACTCAAGATTCAGTGGGCGGGTCACTTTCTTTCAAGCTACATATTCTACACTGGCCAAAAAAAAATGAAAAAATAAAATAATAATAATAATAACAATAGGTTTCCTCCTGACGAAGGAATCCTAATAATAGGAACAATTATTTTGGCATCGATGCTTTGGTCACAAAATACCGACACATGACTAGTTTTGTTTATTGGTCTGTTTGTTTGTCCATCCCAGTCATTTGACCCCTGACCTTGAGTCCCCGTACAGAAAAATAAAGGTAGGTTTGTTGTACTTCTGTTATCGCACCTCCGACACAGTTCCTTTAAGAGGCACGGACTCTCTTATAAATTACGTGACCGTGAGCGAGCGAGCGACGAGAGAGAGTGCGAGCGAGTGTGTGGGCCTGCTGGAGTGGGGGTGGGGGGGCAGGCGGGGGGGGCTGTAGAGAGGGAGAGGCACCTCCCCCAGCTCTCCCGACCCTTATGTGACCGCCGCCCGCCCGCCCGCCCCGCCCCCCCCCCCCCCCCCCCCTGCTCCTCCTCCCCCCTCACGGCCCGCTCCCCCTCCCCCCTTCCTCCTCATTCTTTTAAGGAGCACGTTCTACAGCACAGCTGCTGGAGAACCTTTCGTTGGCACAGGTTGTTCTTTTTAACGAGCACGCAGAAACTGCCCTCCGCCACGATTCTTCATTTGCTTTCCACAGACCAGGAAGAAGAGACGGGTGTGGGGGGGGGGGGGGGGGGGGGGGGGGGGGGCGTCGGTGGTTCGGAGGGAGTTGGATTGGTCAGGAGAAGACAGGAAGGGCCGTTGTGATTGGTGGGGATGACAGGAAGAGGGAGGGAATCAGAGGTGTGATGTCATCAGTGGGGGACAGATTGATGTCCGTCAGGAATGTGTTGGATCCACATCAAGAGGGGGGAAATTAAAAACACAGATTTTTTTTTTTTTGGGGGGGGGGGGGGGGGCGGGGCAGAGGAGGAGGGGGGGGGAGAGAGAACGGCAAACAATTAGAGAGAAATCCATGTTTAATTTGTCATCAATTTTCTTTTTTCAAGTGGATCGTCAGTCAGTCAGACAAACCAGAGTCTCTGTTCAGATTAGACAGAGGACCCCCCTCTCATAAACCCCCCCCTCGTTAGACCCCCCTCTTATTAGACCCCCTCTCATAAACCCCCCCTCGTTAGACCCCCCCTCTTATTAGACCCCCCTCTCATAAACCCCCCCCCTCGTTAGACCCCCCTCTTATTAGACACCCCCCTCTCATTAGACCCCCCCTCTCATTAGACCCCCCTCTCATTAGACCCCCCTCTATTAGACCCCCCCTCTTATTAGACCCCCCTCTTATTCGACCCCCCTCTTATTAGACCCCCCTCTTATTAGACCCCCCTCTTATTAGACCCCCCTCTTATTAGACCCCCCTCTTATTAGACCCCCCTCTCGTTAGACCCCCCTCTCGTTAGACCCCCCTCTCGTTAGACCCCCCTCTCACTAACGACTGACTGAGCGGTTCTTCCAACCAAGCTCCTGCCCTGGGTTTGACTGTCTGAGGATGCACAGGAAGTACGAGGAAATCAGGTCACACAGAGGTCACACAGAGGTCACACAGAGGTCACACAGAGGTCACACAGAGGTCACACAGAGGTCACACAGAGGTCACACAGAGGTCACACAGGACTGGCTGGTCTCCCAGCTTTCAGCTGCTGGTCTTACTGGCTGAATGGATCCAGACCAAGCAAACCAGTCAACCAAATCAGTAATCCAGTCAGCCAGCTGACCAGTCAGCCGCTGAACAGATTTGTTAGCTTTAGGCTACATGCAGCATTCATGCAGAATCAAGGACAGAGGCTACAGGTGAAGACTAGGAGCTAGGAAGCAGCGGAAGGAGACAAGCTGACATGTTCAGCAGTCAGTAAGGAGAGCAGTCAGTAAGGAGAGCAGACAGTAAGGAGAGCAGTCAGGAAAGAGAGCAGTCAGTAAGGAGAGCAGACAATAAGGAGAGCAGTCAGTAAGGAGAGCAATCAGTAAGGAGAGCAGTCAGTAAGGAGAGCAGACAGTAAGGAGAGCAGACAGTAAGGAGAGCAGTCAGGAAAGAGAGCAGTCAGTAAGGAGAGCAGACAATAAGGAGAGCAGTCAGTAAGGAGAGCAGTCAGTAAGGAGATCAGACAGTAAGGAGCAGTCAGTAAGGAGAGCAGTCAGTAAGGAGAGCAGTCAGTAAAGAGAGCAGTCAGTAAGGAGAGCAGTCAGTAAGGAGCAGTCAGTAAGGAGAGCAGACAATAAGGAGAGCAGTCAGTAAGGAGAGCAATCAGTAAGGAGAGCAGTCAGTAAGGAGAGCAGACAGTAAGGAGAGCAGACAGTAAGGAGAGCAGTCAGGAAAGAGAGCAGTCAGTAAGGAGAGCAGACAATAAGGAGAGCAGTCAGTAAGGAGAGCAGTCAGTAAGGAGATCAGACAGTAAGGAGCAGTCAGTAAGGAGAGCAGTCAGTAAGGAGAGCAGTCAGTAAAGAGAGCAGTCAGTAAGGAGAGCAGTCAGTAAGGAGCAGTCAGTAAGGAGAGCAGTCAGTAAAGAGAGCAGTCAGGAAAGAGAGCAGTCAGTAAGGAGAGCAGTCAGTAAGGAGAGCAGTCAGTAAGGAGAGCAGACAGGTGGAACTGCTGGGTTAGGGTTAGAGAGAGACTCATGCATAGAAACAGGATGAGATGGGGACGGTCTGAGGTGTGGACTAGAGAACACACGTGAGCACGGGGTGTGTGTGTGTGTGACAGAGAGACAACCAGACTACGGGTGCATTAGATAATGGAGACGAAGCGTGTTTTAAAACGGGTGCTGCGGAGAGCTTGTTCAAAAGCGTGAGTACTGTGAGTGTGTTTAGTGTGACAGAGAGAGAGACAGAGAGAGATATAGAGAGAGAGACTGAGAGAGAGAGAGAGAGAGAGAGAGAGACTGAGAGAGAGAGAGAGAGAGAGAGAGAGAGAGACTGATGAGAGAGAGAGAGAGAGAGAGAGACTGAGAGAGAGAGAGAGAGAGAGAGAGACTGAGAGAGAGAGTTACTCACCATCCTGCAGATAGTGCTGACCACACACACCCCTGCTCCAGGTTGTATCCACTCAAACAGGTGCTACAGTTTCCTCTCCCCAGACCCTGAACACGACTGGCAGCTATGGTCACACCTGGGAGAGAGAGGGGGAGAGAGAGGGGGAGGCAGAGGGGGAGAGAGAGGGGGAGGCAGAGGGGGAGAGAGAGGGGGAGGCAGAGGGGGAGAGAGAGTAGGAAGAGGGGGAGGCAGAGGGGGAGAGAGAGGGGGAGAGAGAGTAAGAGAGGGGGAGGCAGAGGGGGAGAGAGAGGGGGAGGCAGAGGGGGAGAGAGAGTAAGATGCAGAGGTGAGAGAGAGGGTCTCAACCAAGATGAGTCCCTTTAGGACGATGTGATGTCAAGCAGGAGGATGTGATGTCATGAGGCAGGATGTGATGTCATGAGGCAGGACGTACTTCTTGCAGGACTTCTGAACGTCTCCTTTATCGGAGGTCTGTTCGGAAGAGATAATATCCCACGCTGCAACTGGGCACGCAGCGCCACCTCCTCCAGGAAAAAGCCCTCGGCGCACTTGTTGCATGCCTCAATTCCCGTGCCTGCGGACAGGAAGTGACACGTCAGATGAACTTGTCTTCAGCAGACAGCTGTAGTCGGGGTTGTTGCTAGCGGCTGTGGGGGGTCTGCTGGTCACCTGCGCAGGTGGCACATGCTCGGTGGCACGTTTCACACGCCCTCCTGTGCCCGTTGTAGTAAGTTCCGGGGTCACAGGTTCATCTGACATTTGTTGTTCTGGAGGCTGGACAGGCAGACAGACAGGCAGACAGACAGGCAGACAGACGGGAAGACAGACAGGACAGACAGGCAGACAGGCAGACAGACGGGAAGACAGACAGACAGACAGGCAGACAGGCAGAATCAGAAGGTTGTATCCATTCAGAACACTCTTCAACTAGAACAGAAACATGATAGCAAGAAGAGGTGGGGGTGTGTCCATCAGTGTGTGTATGTGCGTGTGTGTGTGTGTGTGTGTGTGTGTGGTGACAGAGAGCGGTTGAAAGTCCACAAGCAGGACAGGTCATGAACTCAGTTCTGAGAAGTTACTATGACAGTTGTTCACTGTAAAAGCTGACAGGCTGTTGCCTGGCCAGCTGGCCGGCTGGCTGGTTGGTTGGCTGGCTGGCTAAACCAGCTGGGCTACATTAGCCATATTTCTCAGGAAGCATCTGGTTTGTTTTACCCACCGTTCTCTACTAGAGAAGTAAGACGGGAATGTGTGTGTGTAACCGTGGGAAACGTGTGTGTGTAACCGTGGGAACGTGTGTGTGTGTAACTGAGTGTGTGTGTTACTGTGGTCTTGTAACACACGTTACTGCCTCCTCCTCCCGCAACACCAACACAGGTAACTCTGCAGGGTGTGGAGGGGGGCCTGCTGGGAGGTCAGGGGTGCATCATGGGAACTGTAGTTTTGCTCACCTCATCCCATGCTTGCACTCTGAACACATGCTGGCGGAGCTGCACTTCCTGCAGTTCTCATGACACCTCCTGCACATGCTGGCATCTGAGGCACAGGAAGGAGGGAGTCAAACAGGAAGGAGGGAGTCAAAACAGGAAGGAGGGAGTCAAAACAGGAAGGAGGGAGGTCAAAACAGGAAGGAGGGAGTCAAAACAGGAAGGAGGGAGTCAAAACAGGAAGGAGGGAGTCAAAACAGGAAGAAACAAGCCACACAGGAAGGAGGGAGTCAAAACAGGAAGGGGGGAAGTCAAAACAGGAAGAAACAAGCCACACAGGAAGGAGGGAGTCAAAACAGGAAGGAGGGAGTCAAAACAGGAAGAAACAAGCCACACAGGAAGGAGGGAGTCAAAACAGGAAGGGGGGAGTCAAAACAGGAAGAAACAAGCCACACAGGAAGGAGGGAGTCAGAACAGGAAGGTGTCATACCGTGGTCGAAGTAAAAGCTCTCCTCACAGCTGGCCACACAGGTGTTGCTGCCCTCGCTGAGGTAGTAACCCGTCCGACAGGTGGTGCACTGGTCGCTACGACTACCCACGCATGTGTCGCACTGAGCGGAACACTTCTTACAGCGTTTCCTGTCGTCACGGAAGAATCCGGTAGGGCACTCCGACACACAGGTCCTGCAGGGGAGGGAGGAGGGAGGAGGGAGGGGGGGTATGAGTGATGATATTGCTTGCTGTTATCAGTGGCTGGTTCAGGCAGGAATTCCAGACTTCTGAACATGTCAATCATAAACATGAGACATGAAACACTCAACCACAGAGCTGGACAAAGTTCACTGTGTGTGTGTGTGTGTGTGGGGGCGACAGCAATCGGTAACCTCCATTCCCACATGTGTCTGTACATGTCTAATGTGTGTGTACATGATTCATGGGCGTGTATGTGTACATTTATGGTGTGTGTGTGTGTGGTGTGATAGTGTGTACATGTATTGTGTGTGTGTCCATGTACGGTGTGTGTGTGTGTGTGTCCATGTACAGTGTGTGTGTGTGTCCATGTACAGTGTGTGTGTGTGTGTGTGTGTCCATGTACAGTGTGTGTGTGTCTCCATGTACAGTGTGTGTGTGTGTGTCTCCATGTACAGTGTGTGTGTGTCTCCATGTACAGTGTGTGTGTGTGTGTCCATGTACAGTGTGTGTGTGTGTCTCCATGTACAGTGTGTGTGTGTGTCTCCATGTACAGTGTGTGTGTGTCTCCATGTACAGTGTGTGTGTGTCTCCATGTACAGTGTGTGTGTCTCCATGTACAGTGTGTGTGTGTGTGTGTGTGTCTCCATGTACAGTGTGTGTGTGTCTCCATGTACAGTGTGTGTGTGTGTCTCCATGTACAGTGTGTGTGTGTGTCTCCATGTACATTGTGTGTGTGTGTCTCCATGTACATTGTGTGTGTGTGTCTCCATGTACAGTGTGTGTGTGTGTCTCCATGTACAGTGTGTGTGTGTGTCTCCATGTACAGTGTGTGTGTGTGTCTCCATGTACAGTGTGTGTGTGTGTCTCCATGTACAGTGTGTGTGTGTGTGTCTCCATGTACAGTGTGTGTGCCTCCCTCTACATGCTGTGGACTCAGCAGGTGCAGTCCAGCCCATCTGGTGGGCCGTGCAGTAAACCTGCTCTGAGTGCACATGGCCCACACACACACACACACACACACACACAGACCACCTAGTCTACTATCCCCCATCACTTAGTCCAGGCCATCAAAGTCAAACACAAGGATATAATTACATAAGCATTAAACTGCCCCCTTTCCGTTCCCTAACCCCACCCCTGGGTGACCCTCCTCCCTCCAGTGATGTTAGATGAAGCGCTCCTGGGAGGGGGGGAGCTGTATGCTGTTAGAGAGCTCTAATTAGAGGGCACACACAGTTCTTTAAGAGCCTTCCAGCCACTCTGCTGATGACTGCACAGCTGTCAGCTAGCATGCTGAAGCCAGGCCGCACAACACACTCTGTTCCTGAGAACCAGGGCTTCTAGAACCTGGGGAGGGAGAGCATGGCTTCTAGAACCTCGGGGAGGGAGAGCATGGCTTCTAGAACCTGGGAGGAGAGCATGGCTTCCTAGAACCTGGGGAGGGAGAGCATGGCTTCTAGAACCTGGGAGGGAGAGCATGGCTTCTAGAACCTGGGGAGGGAGAGCATGGCTTCTAGAACCTGGGGAGGGAGAGCATGGCTTCTAGAACCCAGAGAAGGTCACCAGGGGTTCCAGAGGCCCAGGTGGTGTAGGCGTGAGCGGAGCGTTGTCATGCCGACCTGGTGTTGTTCTTGAACTTGAGGAAGTAGTGAAGACAGTTGATGCACTGGTGGGGGCCGGGTCCTTCACAGCCGTTCTCACTGCACTCCCTGTCGCAGGGGCCTGAACACACACACACACACACACACAACATGAGCCCGCTAGCAAACCACTGCCCAGAGTGTCTGTCTCCACAAGAGGTCAAGGGTCATCAGGGGAGGTCAGGGGTCATCAGGGGAGGTCAGGGGTCAGCCCTCACCGTTATACTCCTCGGTGAACTCCTCGTCTGTGGGGTCTCGGCAGAGGCGCAGGTTCTCAACATGCAGGGAGGAGTACGGGTGCACAGAGGTTCCGTATAGAACCAGGGACCACCTCCTTTAACTTGCCTGGGGGGAGGATGGAGGAGTCAGAGACACACACACACACACCTCGTCAGAGAACAGTGGAGAACAGCAGGCTGACCTGGAACCCTTCTGGCTGCGGAGCGTGTGAGGGGGAGTCGTGGATCTCCAGGATCCAGTCCTCCTGCTGCCTTTTCCCCCCAGCAGTGGGTGGTCATGAACTCCCAGTTCTTAAAGCCCTCCATGGAGTGGTCAAACAACCTGGGGACGCACACACACACACACGCGTGTATGAAGTATAAGAGTGCGTTTGTGTCAGTGTGTGTGAATCTGTGTCTCAATGCTCGTGTGTGTGTGTGTGTGTGTTCACCTGTTGGCCAGCAGTTGAGACTTGGTGCCTGAGGGGGAGGTGAGGTTGATGGACAGGTCGCCACGGCGAGGGTGTGTGATGGTGATGCGTACCACCACATGTTCCAGGTAGATCACATGGTGGTTGGAGTTATCGATGCATCCCGTCGCCTTGTACACTGTCCGCACCACATGCTCAGGGCGGATCGTCCTGTAGGAAACAGCCAATGGGAGAAGGTCAGTCACCGCGCAATCAGCCAATCGAATCGCAGAACCTTTCATCGTCACCTCCTATACAGAGACGTACTGCAACTATTCATCCCAGAGAGTCGACACTGTGATTGGTGGGGGAGGGCAGGAGGATGTGACATCATGAACACCCCCAGAACATGGAGAGCATGCGTTAGGAGCGAGGTGCAGATTCAGACATTACTAAACGCTCCCAGAGGCTGTCTGACATGACTGTGGAGAGACGTCCAGCCAGCCTCGAGATCAAAACATACAGCTTTACCACACACACACTCACACACACTCACACACACTCACACACTCTCACACACACTCACACACACTCACACACACTCACACACACTCACACACTCACACACACTCACACACTCTCAACACACACCACACTCACCACACACTCACAACACACACACACTCACACACACTCACACACTCTCAACACACACTCACACACACTCACACACTCTCAACACACACACTCACACACACTCACACACACTCACACACACTCACACACACTCACACACACTCACACACTCTCAACACACACACACTCACAAGCTGCACAGCATTCCTAAGAAAGAGCAGGGTTTACATAACCCACATATGAAGAGTAGGAGCAAGCTTGATAAGCTAATGATCCACAGGACTAGTAAACACACACACACACACACACAGTGACCTCAGTGGTCCTTGCCTCTCAAAGCACTCCTACAGATCCAGCTGCAGGCTGCAAAAATAAGGGTGTAAAACACAAAGAACTGGCAGAGCCTCCATGTTGACTGGAGGAGGCTGGACCAGCCAATCACACGCTGCCTCACAGGAACACAACTGGATTACAGAGACGCTCAGCGCCGGAGACCCAACTCAACCCAACCGATTCCTGGCTTACCGATTCCTGGCTTCTAGAAAGGCTCGTACGCAACACACACACACACACACACACACACAGACATGCTGACAGCCATGTGTGTGATTGATATTGCAGGATAACAATAAGAAGGTCCACGTGTGTGTGTGTGTGTGTGTTTGTGTAAGCGTGTATGAACATGTAAATGCATGTGTACGTGTGTATGCGTGGTGTGTGTGTGTGTATGTGTCTTAGCGTGATAAAGTGTGCGTGTATGTCTGTGTGTTTGTCTGCACATGTGTAAGTGTGTTGGGTAAACGTCTGTGTGTGTGTGTGTTTGTGCGTACGTATGTCTGTGTGTCTGTCTGTGTGTGTGTGTGTGAGTGAGTGTGTGTGAGTGTGTGTGTGTGTGTCTGTGTCTGTGTCTGTGTGTGTGTGTGTGTGAGTGTGTGAGTGTGTGTGTGTGTGAGTGTGTGTGAGTGTGTATGTGTGTGTGTGAGTGTGTGTGAGTGTGTGTGTGAGTACCTGATCTGGCGGTCTGCGCTCTCCACACAGATGTGTTGGGATGGGACTTGTTTCCATCGCTCCGCCTCCTTCACCATGGCTCAGCATCCATCAGACCAAAGCCATACAGGTGGCTCACTGGAAGACACGCCCACACCAGGACTGAGATCTGTGATTGGTCAACTACATTGCGCTCACCTCCTGGGTTTCTTAAGATACATCCTATCATGTTGCCTTCTCTTACAGTAATCTGTGGTCTAAACGTGATTGGTTGAAGTCCTCTAAGGGGGCGTTGCAGACAGGGAGACTGTTTCTGATTGGTCTCTGGGTGGAAGATCTGTCATGGATCAACCACTCATGTCTCACTTTTTTTGGAGTGCTTTGTTTATCAGACAGCCAATCGGAAATGATCTTCCCCGGCCCTCCCCCTCTCTCACCCCTCCTCCTCTTTTCTTTCTCTGTATCAGAATTCTACTTTGAAACAGCTGGTTAGACAGACACACACACACACACACACAAACACACACAAACACACACACACACAAGCACACAAACACACACACAAGTACACCCCATGGACTCCCTGACAGGTAGTTGGCAGATTGAAAAGTAGTTTATGTAGCTGTGGTCTGTGTGTGTGTGTGTCTGTGTGTGTGTGTGTGTGTCTGTGCATGTGTGTCTCTGTGTGTGTGTGTACCGTTGTAACCCGCAGCGTTGGTTTTCCAGTCGGGGGCGTTGAGGTGACCAGCGCGAGACGTCTTGACGATAATGTGCTGAACATCCCTCCAGGTCAACAGAGAGCTAAGGAGGAGAACACACACACACACTCATGACACACACACACAACACACACATACTCTGACAACGCTTATCTAGACAAAGTGTGTGTTTGAGGAGAGGGAGCTGAACAAGTGCAGTGTGACGTACAACTCTCCCTCCCTCCCTCCCTCCCCCCCCTCCCTCACTCCCTTCCTCCAATTCCAACTGTCTTCTTCCAATGCCAATCTCCATCTCTTCTTCTTTCCTCCCTCAATTCTCTCCTTCCTTCTCCCTCTCTCCTCCCCCCCCCCTCCCACCATCTCAGATCTCATGTGAGAGCCCTTCTAAGATGGCCCGCCATGTGTCCTTTCATGTAGAATGAAGCAGGAAGTGGGTCAGCAGCTCGCCCAGGAATCCCCTCATCTGCCCACCAGATGCTCCCCCCCTCTCCCTCCCTCCCACTCTCCCTCCCACCTTCCTAGACGTCCAGACCTCCACATTCCGACCTGCAAAGGAGGCTTCCCTCGAGTCACTCCGACCCCCCTCCTCCCCTCCTCCTCTCTCTCTTCATCTCCCCCCCCCCCCACTTCCTACTCAGAATCCTGAACAGTATGAGAGTAACAGACAGACAGACCACCTGTCTCACCCCCTCTAACCCCTCTTCCCAGGATCCTTCAGTGTAGCCTTGCATCCATCAGACATCTCACTGTGTGTGTGTGTGTGTGTGAGAGAGAGAGGACACGATGATAAACAATGACAGGGCAGCCTTATCAGAGCCATAATGATCAGCAATCGCTTCATCTTCCAGGGCCTGTGTGGTCCCACCATGACCAGGCTAGGCACCTAGCCCAGAACATCATGCCTGCTGATAGGCTGAAGATGTGACAGCCCTGTCTGCTGATAGGCTGAAGATTTGACAGCCCTGTCTGCTGATAGGCTGAAGATGTGACTGCCCTGTGTTATCTAACCCAGCACCTGTGAAGAGACACCGCTAAACATCCAGGGATGCCAGATCCTCCCTCACACCCTGGTTCTCTCTGCCTCCTTTCCCAGCAGGAGGAGAGATGTTGGGACAGAGAGAAGGAAGGAGAGAGGGATACAGGGATGGAGGGATGGAGGGATTGTTCTTACTTTGCCTCCAGGGCCAGGGCAATGATGGCTGCAGCCATGGGGGCCGAGGCAGATGTCCCAGTGTGACCTGTCTGTACAACGTTGCCTTAGATCTGTGGTGATCTGGAGGGCAGGAGAGAGAGAGACATAGAGAGAGACATAGAGAGAGACATAGAGAGAGGGAGAGAGAGAGAGAGAGAGAGAGAGAGAGGGAGAGAGAAAAAAGAGAGAAAAAGAGAGAAAAAGAGAGAGAGAAAATAGTAAAGATGGAGGGAGAAATTAGATGGAGATAGAGAGGTGGAGAGGGGTTAGTTCTGTGGATCAGAGGAAGATTGAGGCACACCTGAGACACTTCAGCTTTGATACGCTACCTGCTGCAGATAACACACACACACCACCATGCGGGCACGCACACACACACGCTCTGTGAGGTAGCTGCTGGCAGGGGAATGTAGCACTCCTTCGCCAGACCAGCCAGAACACTTCAGTCAACTGTCCCTCTGTCTGCCCCACTGCACTCTGGGATACCGTGCAGGGAGGGGGTCAGACGAGGACAGAGACGGTGATACACAGGCCAGCAGTCAGAGGTCAGAGGTCAGAGGTGGTAGAATAAGCAGTGTGTGTGTGTATGTGTGTGTGGGGGCTGTTGGTGTTGTCAATGTCATGGTCATTTTGAAAACAGTGTCCAGATGACCCTACCTCTGAAACCCTTTTCTACAATGGAACACTCCTGGACTGGAATGAGGATCTACACTGACTTTTCTCAAGGTGATAATCCAGAGCCTCTCTCACTCTCTCTCTCTCTCACACACACACACACACACACACACACACACACAGACACACACACACAGAGACACTCACGATCTTGCGGTCGTAGTTCTCCCCCGCTGCTGTAGGTGGTGGTGAGGGTGGAGGAACACTCCTCCAGGTACCAGGGCTTCCTCCCGCTCTCGGCCGTGCTGGAGATAGAGATGGTGTAGATGCTGTTGGTGTAACCGTCGCAGGAGCAGTGGTCACGACTCCGCCCACCGTTACCGGACGCCCCACACGAAGATGGAGCCTCGACCTTCCTCCCCTGACGGAAGAAGAGGCAGATGAAGAGGAGCAGGATGTTCACTGAAACAGCTTCACACCACCACGGGCCATGTATTAGCTTTGATTGTTTACTTTACCGAGGTGTCTGGCAAAAAGACGAGGTTATGTATTATTTCTCCATATTAAACACCATTAATCAATTACAATTAGCAATCAATTATTTAATCAACATTGAATTGATTTTTTTATTAATTAATCCTGAATGGCACTCACGGCCACCGAAAGACGCCCCCGCCTACACACACCCCAAACACCCACAGGAACAGGTTTCATAAACACACACACACACACACAGGAGGAATACAAGGTGAATAGGGGCACTTCAAAGGGGGCTCTGTGAGGCAGCGATAAGAGTAAAGCCCCTCGGAGGGATGAGGCAGGAGGGGAAATGGAGAGACAGGGAGGGAGGGAAGACTGGTGAGAGACACGGAGGGAGTGAGACAGACAGAGGGGGGAGATGGGGAGACAGAGAGACAGGAACTGATAGAAGAGTCATCAGAAGCTGGTGAGAAGTTCACCTGTGGGAGAGAAGATTAGAAGCATGGAATGTACAGAGGACAGGAAAGGAATTCCTACACACACACACACACACACACTTAGACACACAAACACCTCTGCTCTAATAGATTCAGCCTGTCAGCCTGCAGACAGCTGCTCCTTAACATCCGCCTGTCATTCATATTGTACACTACGTTAAGTCTATGAAGATCGAGGTGTTGATCAGAGGGTGTTCTGTTCTAAAGAGAGTCAACACTGACAGTGAGGGGGTGTGACCTCAACACCTCTGCAGAAACTCCTCATTATATATATGCACACGCTCATCAATATGCATAAACTTGTTTGAATATGCTAATTGGACAGGCCTCTCTAATCCAGCGTGTAGGGACCCTGATAAGAGGAGACGTTTGTGTTTGTGTTTACCAGATCCCAGGAGACTTCATCACACTGGAACATGTACTGTGTTCAGGCATGTGTTTACTGATGGGTGTGTGTGTGTCTGTATGTGAGCAGTGTGTTTGTGTGCGTATGTGAGCTTGTGTATGTGGGTGTGTGTGTGTGAGATTATGTATGTGTGTATGAGAGAGAGTGTGCGAGAGAGAGCGTGTGTGAGAGAGAGCGTGTGTGTGTGTATGAGAGAGAGCATGTCTGTGTGTGTGTGTCTGTGTGTGTGTGTGTGTGAGCCCCACCATGCGGATCCCGTTCTCGAAGGCCTGCCTGGCGAGGGAGGCGGGGCCGTCCACAGTCTTGCCGTCATCATCGGGGCCCCAGGAGGGCAGAGTAGATGTCAATGTGCTGCGGCTGCAGGCTGAGGGACTTAGCCTCCACCATGTCAGTCACATCCCCATCCAGCATCCGCACACCTGGACACACACACACACACACCACACACGCACCACACACAAACACACACACAGGGTACACACACACACACACCATACACACACACAGGGTACACACACAGGGCACACACCACACACCACACACACACACGGTACACATACACACACATGGTACACACACACACACACACAGAGCACACGCAACGTACACAAAAACACACACACGTTAATAAACTGCCATAAAGTTCTACTGCAATGTCCCCTCAGGGATAATCTAAGTTTAATATTTTTAAACACGCATGCACATGATTTAAACAGACACACACACATTCATAAACACACAGGTTAATAAACTGCCATAAAGAGCCATTTCCCCTCAAGGATAAATGAAGTACAATAAATGTTAATATAACAAACGCACACATTAATACACACACAGGCGTAGATTTAATGAACAAAGATTCACCCATAGGCGTCCACACACACATCCCATCTGCCCAGTTAATAAAAACACGCTCACACACACACCTGTATACTACGTGTCACGCATGACAAACACATGGGAATAAACACACACATTAAATGAACACAGCAGATACACACACACCCTCAGGACAACACACACACACGTTACACACACCTCCAATCCGAGCGTTGTAGGCGATTCCCACAATGCAGTGGGAGTTGTTGGCTGATGCAGCGACTTCACCTGCACACCTCGTCCCATGTCTGAGAGCAGAGGGAGGAGTTAAACACACACACACACACACTATGGCCCAACTGTAGCTTAGACCACAGCATTGACGTCCAGTCTCCCACCACACACACACACACACACACATGAAAGTATGCAAACTCTGACAGGAATCTACAAACACTAGAGGCTTCCCAGAGAGCTGGCATTGTAGAGGCCTGGGAGACACACACACACACATACTCATACACACACACACACACACACACACACAGTCCTGACAATCAAACAAGGTCAGAGACCCATGTGTTTCAAAGGAAACCAACACACACTCTCTCCAGCTACACACACACACAATCCACACACACACACTCCACACGACATGCACCCCTACAGAGAACATCTGCACAACCGCATCCCCCCCCCCCTGCCCCCGCCCCCCTCGGACCGCTGCCATGGTAACCCCACCTCCATTTCTGGGCTGAAGGACTCAGACCCTCAATCCCCTGGACAGGGTCTCCACTAGACCCCCTCACTCTCAGACCAGGGAGTCCCACTGATACATTACCACACAGATCCTGACTGCCTGTCTGCCAACCTGTCTGTCTGCCAACCTGTCTGTCTGCCAACCTGTCTGCCTGCCAACCTGTCTGTCTGCCAACCTGTCTGCCAACCTGTCTGTCTGCCAACCTGTCTGTCTGTCAACCTGTCTGTCTGCCAACCTGTCTGTCTGCCAACCTGCCTGTCTGCCAACCTGTCTGCCAACCTGTCTGTCTGCCAACCTGTCTGTCAACATGTCTGTCTGTCAAACTGTCTGTCTGTCAAACTGTCTGTCTGCCAACCTGTCTGTCTGTCAACCTGTCTGTCTGCCAACCTGTCTGTCTGCCAACCTGTCTGTCTGTCAAACCTGTCTGTCCTGCCAACCTGTCTGTCTGTGGAAGTCCCAAACATAAAACAGGACTCTGGTCTGTCTCTAGTCTATATTTTCCTGTGGTGTGGAAGTGGGGGCGGGCGGCCTAGCGGGCGGCCTAGCATTAGCGGTCTAGCTTGATCCAGAGCCAGAACGCAGCACCACTGAAACCTCCTGTCTCTTTAAGAAAACCAACAACCGCTGAGGGCCGACTGGCTGCCAAGGCTGCTGCAGCCAAACCCCTCTGACCAGCAGCCTGGCACAGGACACAGGGCTCAGAGGGAGGGGAGACACACAGGGGAGACACACACACACACAGGGGAGACACACACACACACACACAGGGGAGACACACACACACAGGGGAGACACACACACAGGGGACACACACACACAGAGGAGACACACACACATACAGGGGGGAGACACACACACACAGGACACACACACACAGGGGAGACACACACACACAGGGGAGACACACACACAGGGGAGACACACACACAGGGGACACACACACACACACAGAGGAGACACACACACATACAGGGGGGGAGACACACACACACAGGACACACACACACAGGGGAGACACACACACACAGAGGAGACACAGACACACACGCTTGATCCATACGGCATCTCACACCAACTCCATCGGACCACAGCCTCTGAGGCCACATGAAGCGCTCTTACTTGTTCTCGTTGCTGGCATCGTAGCGCGGCATGGGGTCCATGTCGTTGCCGTTGACGTCGAAGCTGGCCTGGTTGTCCTGGAAAGCAAGGAGGACGTGTTCTAAACCTGAACCAACTCTAACCTGTCCAATCAAAGACAGGCAGACCAGGCAGACAGACAGACAGGCAGACAGACAGAGAGATAGGCAGACAGACAGAGAGACAGGCAGACAGACAGGCAGAAAGACAGACAGACAGGCAGACCAAGAGACAGAGAGACAGGCAGACAGGACAGACAGGCAGACAGGCAGGCAGGCAGACAGGGCAGGCAGGGAGACAGGCAGACAGGCAGGCGTGCACATTTCTACACTAACCTCCAACACACACACACACACACACACACACACTTACGTAGTTCTGGATGAGGTCTGGATGGTTCCTCTCGATGCCGTCGTCAGGATGGTGACCACCACGTCCTTCCCTGTGTAGCCCCTCTTCCAGGCCCCCATGATGTTCATGCCAGACTGGCAGTTATGGATGTCATCGTTACAGTGCTGGAACACACAAGTGGGGGTTCAGTTGTACAGCTGTCGTGGTCCTGTTTTATACTTCCTGATGGTTATTATGGGATGTAATAAATAAGGAAGTCAAGAGACCACAGGTTCGAATCCCCATCTGTACTAGGTTTTTGTATTTACATTTAGTCATTTAGCCAGACACTCTATCCAGAGCGACTTACATCACGTACAGGGACATTCCACCCACTGAGGCAAGTAGGGTGAAGTGCCTTGCCCAAGGACACAACATCATGTTGACACAGCTGGGGTTCGAACCAAGGAGCTTCTGATTACTAGCCTGACACCCTAACCAACTGCATCACCCATATATACCAAGGAGGTCCTGACCTGCTGCTTATGGTGAGTGTTGATCCTGTGTGATGGACACAGTGTCAGAGCAGAGTTACAATATGTGACCTGTTTACTGTGCTGACAGACAGGATCTAAACAACAGGACGGGTCTCAACACATCACAGGAGCAATTAAGTCCCCAAAAAAACCTTCCCTTCTCTCACTCCCTGTCCGCACACACACACACACACAGACACACACACAGACACACACACACGTCAGAGGACTCTAGCAGCTGTTATTGTCAAAGTTCAGAAAGTTCTGTCCAGAAACGAGGAAAAATAAGTAGAGGGGTCAAAGTGTTTGAATTATCTCTCCAGGGTTAACGATTCACAGATCTGCAGGGAGACACACACACACACACACACACACACACTCCCATACACACACACTGAAGCAGTCTACACATATATCTGGCTCAAAGCTGCAAAATCCTTTGTAGCATTGGTAATCTAAGATAAATGTGCCAGAGGTCATCTAGACAGTCTCCTTGAAGGCACACACCCATAATATATCACACACCCATAATATATCACACCCTCAGCCCACCCATGGAACAGGCGGTAACTGGGTCAGGTTTAGACCCCTCACCCTGATTCCTGGAGGTGCGTTTGATTCATATACTCACGATGTACCACATACTACTCCATTTGGCATCGTTGAAATAGATGTTCTGGGCAGGGCTGGTCAGGGCGGAGCTAGACACGGGTGGGTTTGGTTTGTAATCCCTCTTGATTCTTTTCTTGACCACCTGCTGTTGGATCCATTCCACCTATGACACAACGGCCTATGGTCAACGGGTCAAGAGCCAATCAGCCAATCATCAGACAGGAATCGCCCATGTAGAATGTCGGGAGTTGAACACGTTGTATTTGTTATGTAAACCGTCTGATACACACACAGACACACAATTTGGTGAGCGCAAGTACAGACACTTGATAATGCACATAAACATTCAGCCAAACGCCAAGTACACACAAGTACAACACAAGTACACACACCACGAAATGAAGCTCTCTGGTCACATCAATCTCTTTAACGTTACGGATTCATGTTCCCAGCATTCCTTGGCAGTGAGGGACAGACAGCAGGAATGTTTCCGATAGCAAAAACCTGACATTTGCAGACATTTGTGTGTGTGGATGGATGGATCCCCTGTCCTAAGACAAGACACACACAGACAGGAAGGAACACACAGACAGGACGGAACACACAGACAGGAAGGAACACACAGACAGGAAGGAACACACAGACAGGAAGGAACACACAGACAGGAAGGAACACACAGACAGGAAGAACACACAGACCAGGAAGAACACACAGACAGGAAGCAACACACAGCATAGGGGCACCACTGACAGAAGAGGATGCTGATGAGGGAGAAAGCTGCTCTACACAACCCAACACATCCCTCCATCTATTCATCCCTCCATCTATTCATCCCTCCATCTATTCATCCCTCCATCTATTCATCCTCTATATATTCATCCCTCCATCTATTCATCCCTCCATCTATTCATCCCTCTATATATTCATCCTCCATCTATTCATCCTCCATCTATTCATCCCTCCATCTATTCATCCCTCCATATATTCATCCTCCATCTATGTCTATGACCTCAATCTACGAGTGAGAGTGAGAGAGAGTGAAAGAGAGTGAGAGAGAGAGAGAGAGAGAGAGAGTGAGAGAGTGAGAGAGAGAGAGAGTGAGAGAGTGAGAGAGAGAGAGAGAGAGTGAGAATGAGAGAGAGAGAGAGAGTGAAAGAGAGTGAAAGAGAGTGAGAGAGAGAGAGTGAGAGAGAGTGAGAGACAGAGAGAATGAGAGAGTGAGAGAGAGTGAAAGAGAGTGAGAGAGAGAGAGAGAGAGAGAGAGGTGAGAGAGTGAGAGAGAGAGAGTGAGAGAGTGAGAGAGAGAGAGAGAGAGGGGAGTGGATTTGTGTTTAGGGACAGAGATCCCTGCTGATATCTCCACTGAACTGTCCCCAGACACTTCAAAGCAAACCGTTTACACACACCATTAAGCCCTAAACAGAGTCATCAGGATATGTGTGTGTGTCTGAGTGTGTGTGTGTGTCTGAGTGTGTGTGTCTGTGTGTGTCTGTGTGAGTGTGTGTGAGAGAGAGACAGAGAGGTAGCTCGATAGTCAAGCAGCACAACCAGACAAAAATGTCACAAAGTCCAAACTATTTCCCTCCACTTCTAACCCATGTGACCTTGTAAAAAGGTTGCTCACTGTTCCAGAACAGTCCAATCTGCTGTGAGCCACACATCTGCTGAGCTGCCCGTCTGCACAGCACGCCATAAAGCAGAAGGCCCTGCCCTGTCGCCGTGGAGACAGGTGTGATTACATGTACTGGTCCAACAGGTAGGTCACATGATGTGTCTAATGCATCTGTCTGACTCACAAGGGTTTCACATGCAGATGCGCACACACACACAGACACACACACACACACACACACTAGACTGGTCCCAGAGCTGTCTGTATGCTGACAGTATGGTGGACTGAGATTTGTTCAAAACAGACAGAGAGAGAGACAGGCAGACAGACAGACAGACAGGCAAGCTGACAAGGTGGACAGGCAGGGCAGGCAGAGAGACTCCACTTCAGGCAATGACCTCACATCACCTTCTGAAACCAGCTACTGTCAAACCTAAAGCAGACATGTAGCAACATGACGCTGATTATTCTATTGAAGGATGTGGTATCATGTCATGTGACCCCCCCCCCCCCCCCCCAGGCTCCGCCCCCAGCATCATCAGGGTGAGTCCTGCTGGTGTTGTGTGGCTCATCCATAATGTAGGCCTGGGTTGATGACCTGTGGTGCGTGTGCTGGCTTGTGATTGGCTGACCTTGGCTCCATGGAGATGAAGTTATGGCGTCCCAGGCTGGACAGGGTGGATCTCTTTATGGTTCTACTGTGGAAGAAGTGGTAGTGATCCTTCAGATCTCCAATCTGGAGGAGGGAGAGAACAACAACATTAGGAATGTCAAGAAGAGAGAGAGAGCAGAGAGAGAGCAGAGAGAGAGAGAGAGAGAGAGCAGAGAGAGAGAGAGAGAGAGAGAGAGAGCGAGATAGAGAGAGAGAGAGAGAGAGAGCAGAGAGAGAGAGAGAGAGAGAGAGAGAGAGCGAGATAGAGAGAGAGAGAGAGAGAGAGAGAGAGCAGAGAGAGAGAGAGAGAGAGCAGAGAGAGAGAGAGAGAGAGAGAGAGAGAGCAGAGAGAGAGAGAGAGAGAGAGAGATAGAGAAAGAGAGCAGAGAGAGAGAGAGAGAGAGAGAGAGCAGAGAGAGAGAGAGAGGATAGAGAAAGAGAGCAGAGAGAGAGAGAGAGAGAGAGAGAGAGCAGAGAGAGAGAGAGAGATAGAGAAAGAGAGCAGAGAGAGAGAGAGAGAGAGAGAGAGCAGAGAGAGGGAGAGAGAGAGAGAGAGAGCAGAGAGAGGGAGAGAGCAGAGAGAGGGAGAGAGAGGAAGCAGGCTTGTGGAGTCTGATTAACTTAATAATTCATAAAGACAATAAAAGGCTGTAATTATCAAGCTGTCATGGCTGCCAGGTGGTCCTGTGCTGCTTCATGACCTGGACCCCTGGAGCTGCTGGCCCAGACAGATCACATTACACACACACACACACACAACACACAACACACACACACACAACACACACACACAACACACAGCACACGGTTGTGTCACTATCATGATATTCTTAACTCAAGCCACACTCTTTGTCCTCGTCATCTTTTACTGCCTCTCCTCCCTCTCTTCCTCCCTCATCCTTTACAATCCCATCCTTTCATCTCACTGGCCTTCACCCCCCATCCTTACTTCCCTCTCCCAACATCCTCCCCCATCTCCCTATCCTCCTCTCTCTCTCCCCATCTCCTCGTCTCCCCATCTCCTCGTCTCCCCATCTCCTCCTCCTCTCCCCATCTCCTCCTTTTCCCTCTCCCCATCTCCCTCCCCATCTCCTCCTCTCCCTCTCCCCATCTCTCTCCTCTCTCTCCTCCTCTCCCCCTGTCTCCTTTCCTCTCCTCTTCCCCTCCCCCAGATGACAGGTATAGGCCGTGTGTTTGAGGCTGGGCTGTGGCCTCTGATTGGCTGAGGATGTGGGGCTCCACGGGTAAGAGGATTACCCAGAATGCCTGATCGAGGTGCTCTCACTCGATGCCAGCTCTTTTTATCCTTCCATTCTCTCTCTCCCTCCCTCCCTCCCTCCCTCCCTCCATCCCATCTCCTCATGTGTGCTTGTCATTGTATGGACTTCAGTTCCTCTGTAACATCGCTCCTCCATCTTCCTATCTGTCTCTCTATGTTCTCCTCCCATCTCCCTCTTCTCACCCCCCCTTTCTTTCATCAACCCGCCCCCTTTCTATCTTTTCACCACCACCCCTTCACGCTCTCCTCACCCCCCACCCCCCTCCTTTCCGCTCCTGATGAAGCAGATCAGTCTGAGGTCAGTCAGCCTCTCAGATGATATGGAATACCTTGAACTCTAAAGGCCTCTGCCTTTAAGTAATGTGTGTGCAACTGGTCCTCGTGTAACGATGCGTGTGTGTACTAGTGTGTGTGTGTGTGTGTGATGTGTAATGGCATGTTGCTGTGATTTGCCTGGGAGGAAGGGGGGGGTCAAAGTTCAGCCGGGTCTGTTATCAGCTCGAAAGGAGCTTCTTTCTGAGGAGGAAGTAAAGTGTCGTCTGTGAGGTGTCAAAGTCTACTGAGCACTTCGTATTGACATGGAAATGAAGATGTGTGTGTGTGTGCGTGTGTGTGTGCGTGAGGGGGGACAGCACCCAGGGACATTCCTACAAGAGGGGTGGGGGGTCACTACACATTAGTACTCATAAAGGACAGGGTAGGGGGTAAATGGGGCTATTAAGGCCACATCTCTACAGCAGGAGGCGGGAAGGGGGGGGGGGGGGGGGGAGGCGGCGGGGGGGTTTCTATAGTTGTTGACTAGGCCACCCCCATTCCAAGCAGTCCTTAGTGTCTGAGCTGTATTCTTCCCTGCTGAGGGAGGGGGGCCACCGCATCACCCCCCCCCCCCCCCCCCCCCCCCCCCCCCCCCCCCCCCCCCCCCCCCCCCCCGGCCAGGTCCCTATCCCTGTGTGTGAACTACACTGCTCTCTCTCCCCAACACACGCTTCTCGTGTGTGTCGCTAGGCAACACACCCCCCCCCCCCCTCCCCCGTCTCAGAACTTGCACTGGCTCCTTAACATCCCAGATAGAAG